>WNWK01003728.1:112495-124588 GCA_009830355.1 Cherax destructor
GGCGCTGGGCATTGTTCACTCTTGTTAAAAACGCTATACTGGCATCCTGCACGCCGAGGCGCCAAACACAGGCAGGTGGACAGGTCTGGTAAGGACCGCCCACGAGTAAAGACTGATACACGAGGAAAATATTGACCGAAAAGCAACCTTAACAAAACAACCGTTATTCGGACAGACCGAAACACGGGGTACCACTGTATTAGCAAAACGCTGTAAGACGAAACGCTGTAGAGCTGGACCTTAATAAACAAAAAGAGCCTGCAGGAAGTTAACACTGCAGGAGTAGTTCCATGTTATTTGTAAAGTGCCAAATTTTCATTGGAAAAGATGTTGACAAATTTAGAAGTATTGACTGAAGTGGATTCTCTGAATGCAGGATACTTATCAGCTGAACAGAGGACTGCAGGATATAAGGCCAGTTTAAGTCTAGGTTTTCCTGTACATGTATAGCAAAAGCAGACTTTTTATTATATACATTTTCATCAAAAGGCTTTATCAAGAACAGTATATTTGATAAAGCCTGTTGTAGGTGAAACATTGTACAGTAATTAAGAAAAGGTCTGCTTTTATTATACATTTTGTTTTTCTACCAGTTGCAGGTGCTAGAAACTAACAAAGCTTTGTTACCCAGCCCCAAAGTGCTGATGTGCATCAAGGCTTTGTAGGCTTTAACATCCTTTCTGTGTAAGAAGAGATACTGTTCAACATGTAATATTATGAGTTTACCACATAGTTTATCGATAAAAGTTCACACACACTCATCCATTATGACTACTATGTAAATCGGTAACCTCAGTCATGCGACTGCAAAGCCTCAGTGTATATGAATTATTTAAAGAATATTTTAATTAAATGTTTCAGGTTTGCTATCAGGACACAAGGTAACAGGTGTAAGGTTTCGAGTCCAGGATGGGGCTAACCACATGGTCGACTCCAATGAAATCTCATTCATTCTTGCTGCACAGGGAGCTATGAAACAAGGTAAGGGCAGAAAAAATTTGAAGGCTTTAATGTTTCTTCTTCAAACTATGTTTATAATTTTATAGTGCATCAGTAATAGCTAATAGCGAGCACCATTTAGTAGCAAGGATCATTTGTACACATTCATAACTTGTCTATGTTTTCATTCCCAGATATATATCTATACTTAATTGGCTTATCTTGCATGATTGTTAAATTACTGCCATTTTATCATTTCTATGGAATACTGGCATCAAACTGACAGATACTAGTAGAAAGACACATATAGCAAAGTTTTTTTTTTTTTCCCACTCACTGGGGCATAGCTATAACAAGTACTTGATAAAGTCACTAGTGGGTGAAACAAATTCTTTGCTATAAGTATTTTATTACTGCTTTTCCTGATGAGCTATTGGAGTGTGAGCAGGGTAATATTTTGTGAAAGGATTCAGGGAAACCAGTTAGCAGGACTTGAGTCCTGGAGGTGGGAAGTACAATGCCTGCACTTTAAAGGATAGGTTTGGGATATTGGCTGTTTGGAGGACATCTAAACTGTTCTATCTGGGAACCCCTGAAAAGACAATGATATTGTGTGAATGATGGTAAAAGTGTTGAGTGGTGGTGAAAGTGTTTTTTTTGGGTTACCCTGCCTCGGTGGGATACGACCGGGTTGTTGAAAAAATAATAACAATAACAACCTCAACATAGCAGTCAAGCTCAATCTTTATCTCTTATTAAGTCTTAAGACAGTGATTATGTATGAGTGATGGTAAAGTGTTGAGGATGATGAAAGTTTTTTTTCTTTTTGGGTTTTTCTTTCTGAGTCACCCTACCTCGGTGGAAAATGGCTGTGTTAAAAATATGTATACAGTGGTCCTCGGTTTCGCAAAATTGTCCAGAATGCTGCTCAGGTGCCATTACCGAACGAATTTACTTCCTTAAGAAATAATGTCACATAGGTTAGTCTATTTCAGACCCCAAAATACACTTGCAACAGCACTTACGAAAATACACTTACATAAATGTTTGAGTTTGGAGATGCACGAAAACCGAGGGACCACTGTATATATAATTATTTTTTCAACGAGTCGGTTGTCTCCCACCGAGGCAGGGTGACCCAAAAGAAAGAAAATCCCAAAAGAAAATTACTTTCATCATCATTCAACACGTTCACCTCACTCATACATAATCACTGTCTTTGCAGAGGTGTTCAGATACGACAGTTTAGAATAGTCCCTCCAAACTGTCAATATCCCAGACCCTCCTTTAAAGTGCAGGCATTGTACTTCCCATTTCCAGGACTCAAGTCCGGCTAAATCTATAATAACCGGTATCCCTGAATCCCTTCACTAGATATTACCCTGCTCACACTCCAACAGCTCGTCAGGTCCAAAACCATTCGTCTCCATTCGCTCTTATCTAACACGCTCATGCACGCTTGCTGGAAGTCCAAGTCCCTCACACAAAACCTCCTTTACCCTCCCTCCAACCTTTCCTAGAACGACCCCTACCCCACCTTCCCCTCCACTACAGATCTATACACTCGGTCATTCTATTTCGTTCCATCCTCTCTACATATCCAACCATCTCAATAACCCTCCTCAGCTCTCTGATAATAGTTTTGGTAATCCCACACCTCCTAATCTCCAAACTACGGATTCTCTGCATTATATTCACACCACACATTGCCCTCAGATACAACATCTCTACTGCCTTCAGCCTTCTCCTTGTTGCAACATTCACAACCCATGCCTCACACCCATACAAGAGCATTGGTATAACTATACTCTCATACATTCCCCTCTTTGCTTTCATGGATAAAGTTCTTTGTCACCACAAACTCCTCAGTGCACCACTCACATTTTTCCCCTCATCAATTCTATGATTTACCTCATCTTTCATAGACCCATTCGCTGACACGTCAACTCCCAAATATCTGAATACATTCACCTCCTCCGTACTCTCTCCCTCCAGTCTAATATCCAGTCTTCCGTTACCTAATTTTTTTGTTATCCTCACCACCTTACTCTTTCCTATATTCACTTTTAATTTCCTTCTTTTACATACCCTACCAAACTCATCAACCAACCTCTGCAACTTCTCTTCAGAATCTCCCAAAAGCACAGTGTCATCAGCAAAGAACAACTGTGACAACTCCCACTTTGTGTTTGATTCTTTATCTTTTAACCCCACACCTCTTGCCAACACCAGAGCATTCACTTCTCTTTCAACCCCATCTATAAATATATTGAACAACCATGGTGACATCACAGATCCCTGTCTAAGGCCTACTTTTACTGGGAAATAATCCCCCTCTCGCCTACATACTCTAACCTGAGCCTCAATATCCTCGTAAAGACTTCACTGCTTTCAATAACCTACCTCCTATTCCATACATTTGCAACATCTGCCACATTGCCCCCTATCCACCCTATCATACACCTTTTCCAAATTCATAAATGCCACAAAAACCTCTTTACCCTTATCTAAATACTGTTCACCTATGTTTCACTGCAAACACTTAGTCTACACACCCCCTACCCTTCCTAAAGCCTCCTTGTTCATCTGCTATCCTACTCTCCGTCTTACTCTTAATTCTTTCAATAATAACTCTACCATACACTTTACCAGGTATACTCAACAGACTTATTCCCCTGTAATTTTTACTCTTTTGTCCCCTTTGCCTTTATACAAAGGAACTATGCATGCTCTTTGCCAGTCCCTAGGTACCTTACCCTCTTCCACATATTTATTAAATAAAAACACTAACCACTCCAAAACTATATCCCCACCTGCTTTTAACATTTCTATCTTTATCCCATCAATCCCAGCTGCTTTACCACCCTTTCATTCAACCCACTGCCCCACGCACTTTCCCCAAATTCACAACTGGTTCTTCCTCACTCCTATAAGATGTTATTCCTCCTTGCCCTATACACAAAATCACAACTGCCCTATCTTCATCAACATTTAACAGTTCCATCTTCCTGATACCTCTAACTCTCCGTTTAATAACTCTCCTCTCCTATTTTTAACTAACATATCCATTTGTTCCTAGGCTTTCAACTTATTAGTCTCACTCCAAAACTTTTTCTTATTTTCAACAAAATTTGTTGATAACATTTCACCCACTCTCATTTGCTCTCTCTACATTGCTTCACCACTCTCTTAACCTCTCTTTTTCTCTCCATATACTCCTCCCTCCTTGCATCATTTCTACTTTGTAAAAACCTCTCATATGCTAAGTTTTTCTCTTACTACTCTCTTTACACATCAGTCCACCAATCGCTCTTCTTCCCTCCAGCACCCCACTTTCCTGTAACCACAAACTTCTGCTGAACACACTAACACTATATGTATTCTTAAACTTACCCCATACATCTTCTACCCCCATTGCCTATACTCACACTAGCCCATCTGTCCTCTAACAGTTGTTTATAGTTTACCCTAACTGCCTCCTCCTTTAGTTTATAAACCTTCACCTCTCTCTTACTTGCTGCTTCCATTTTCCTTGTATCCCATCAACCTTTTACTCTCACTGTAGCTACAACTAAAAAGTGATCTGATATATCTGTGGCCCCTCTATAAACATGTACATCCTGAAGTCTACCCAACAGTCTTTTATCTAGTAATACATAGTCCAACAAACTATTGTCATTATGCCCTATATCATATCTTGTATACTTATTTATCCTCTTTTTTTTTTTTTCTTAAAATATGTGTTACCTATAACCAAACCCCTTTCTATACAAAGTTCAATCAAATGCTCCCCATTATCATTTACACCTGGCACCCCAAACTTACCTAGCACACCCTCTCTAAATGCTTCTCCTACTTTGGCATTTAGGTCCCCTGCCACAATTACTCTCTCACTTGGCTCAAACGCTCCTACACACTCGCTTAACATCTCCCAAAACCTCTCTCCTCTACACTCCTCTCTTCTCCAGGTGCATACACACTTATTATAACCTACTTTTCACATCAGACCCTTATTTTAATCCACATAATCCTTGAATTTATACATTTATATTCCCTCTTCTCTCTCCATAACATTATTGCTACCCCTTCCTTAGCTCTAACTCTCTCAGATACTCCTGACTTAATCCCATTTATTTCTCCCCACTCAAAGTTCCCTACCCGTTTCAGCTTTGTTTTGCTTAGGGCTAGGACATCCAACTTCTTTTCATTCATAACCCTTGCAATCACTTCTTTCTTATCATCTGCACTACATCCACGCACATTCAAACATCCCAATTTTAAAAAGTTCTTCTTTTCCTTCTTTTTAGTAATTTATACTCTTATCATATGCCTTTTCTAAATCCATAAATGCAATGAAAACTTCCCTACCTTTATCTAAATACTGTTCACATATAAGCTTCAATGTAAACACTTGATCTACACATCCCCTACCCACTCTAAAGCCTCCTTGCTCATCTGCAATCCTACCTCTTAATTCTTTCAATAATAATCCTACCGTACACTTTACCTGGTATACTCAGTAAACTTATTCCCCTATAATTTTTACAACCTCTTTTGTCCCCCTTCCCTTTATATAAAGGAACTATACACACTGCCAATCCCTAGGTACCTTCCCCTCTTTCATACATTTATTAAAAAAAAAATACCAACCACTCCAACACTATATCCCCCCCTGCTTTTAATATTTCTGTCATGATCCCGTCAGTTCCAGCTGCTTTACCCCCTTTCATTTTACGTAACGCCTCGCGCACCTCCCCCACACTCGCATCCTGCTTTTCTTCACTCCTAAAAGATGCTATACCTCCCTGGCCAGTGCATGAAATTACTGCCTCCCTTTCTTCATTGACACTTAACCCTTTACCGGGCACTCCCTGGAAAATGATAATTTTGAAATGTATTTCATATGAGTGGATAGAGTAACTCAATGTAAGGATAATGAGCCCATATAATTGAAATTCTAAAAAAAACTTTTCACGCAATTGCCAATATTTAAGGACCGTCTACAGACGGTCCTGACCGTTAAAGGGTGTCAAATTCTGAATGTTGCAAATTTGCAATTGTTAATAAAACACCAAATAAGTATTTTTCTATTTTATTATACTAATAGACAATATCAAAAACACAAATGGAACTTGTTTCCAAACATTTTGTAGGTATAAAAAATATTAAAGTGAACCAAAGAGCAACATGGACACATTGCAAAGGGATAAAACTTTCAAGTCCCATATTCCTGAATTTCCTGAGAAAAAACAATCATTCTTGATCACTAATTGCTACAATGAAAGGCTATGAAACAATTTCTTTCCTTCTTGATGCATAGATTTACCTTGCATACGGCACACACAAATGAGGATTTGACATGATTTTTCGTTTTGCTGCAATAATTGCATGTAAATATTCTGCCTTGCACTGGCCAGTGACCTAGCATTTTATCAAACCTATCATTTTGGTCAAACCTCACACTGTCATCAGGCCTTTCTGCACGTTGGTACTGCACTGGAGATGGCAACAGGTCATCTGGTTCTGGATCTGAGTCACTTTCCACCAAAAGCAGAGATATTTGAACTTCTGTTGGAAGGGTTCACAATAGAACAATTTCTCATTGATCTGGAATGACAATAAGAATGTTCTGTACACACCCAGACCACTACAGAATTCATATATGCACTAGAAATTTTTATATAAATATTTATTTACTGAAATTTAAAATGTGGCCCTGAGGCGGGACCGTCTGTACACGGTCCTCTTTGTTGCACTTTTTCAATTGCATGGTACACTCGTATTATGCATATCTAACTCCTGATATATATCTCAAAATATGCCTAAACTATTCATTTACACACTGGACACAACAATTAGTACTTACCGACATTGTAGAGAGTATAATCACAGTGTATATGAGTGGAACAAGAGCAAAAATCGGCTCTGGGTGACGCCAAGCGAGAAGTGTTTACATTTTGGTCTCTCAACCAATGGGAAGCGAGCAGATGCCGGTCTCACTTAGCTGGAGCGACTCACAGAAGGCTTGTGATTGGTCAGATATAGAGAATGGGAACCTAGATGCGCTGGGGAAGTAGGATGACACGCGCAAAAACACGTGTTTAGGACCGTCTGTACACGGTCCTGCCCGGTAAAGGGTTTAAAGTTCCTCAAAATATTCCCACCATCTACCCAATACCTCCAGCTCCCCATCTACTAACTCCCCTACTCTGTTTTTAACTGACAAATCCATTCGTTCCTTAGGTTTTCTTAACTTGTTTATCTCACTCCAAAATTTTTTCTTATTTTCAGCAAAATTTCTTGACAGTGACTCTCCTACTCTTATCATCTGCTCTCCTTTTGCACTCTCACCACTCTCTTCACCTTTTTTTTTACTCCCCATATACTCTGTTCTTCTTATAACACTTCTGCTTTGTAAAAACCTCTCATAAGCTACCTTTTTCTCTTTTATCACACCCTTTACTTCTTCATTCCACCAATCACTCCTCTTTCCTCCTGCACTCACCCTCCTATAACCACAAACTTCTGCCCCACATTCTAATACTGCATTTTTAAAATATGCCAACCCTCTTCAACTCCCCCACTACTCATACTTGCACTAGCCCACCTTTCTGCCAATAGTTGCTTATATCTCACCCTAACTTCCTCCTCTCATAGTTTATACACTTTCACCTCTCTCTTACTTGCCATTGCCATTTTCCTTTTGTCCCATCTACCTCTTACTCTTAACTGTAGATACAACTAAATAATGATCCAATATATCCGTTGCCCCTCTATAAACATGTACATCCTGAAGCCTAGCCTACCTATCAACCTTTTATCCACCAATACATAATCTAACAAACTACTTTCATTACGTGCTATATCATACCTTAATAATAATACTAATAATTTATTTAGACATGATACAATGTTGAACTACATAGTTAGGTATAAATGAGGTGTACATGCCAAAAGCCCCTAATATGCTGAGCATTGTGGGCATTCTTAAGATTAATTAACAGTAGAATACATGGTAAAAAATTATGGTTGATAATTTACAAAATAAGTATAGTTGTGTATCTAAGTTGTAAAATTTGAATATAAGTTGAACCTAATAATTTATTAATTGCAGCAATGCAATTAATTGAATGAGATCAAACAAATTAAAACAATTAGTTGTATTGCAATTACAGTTTATATGGTCATTATATAAGTTACACAGAGTACAAGAGAGTGAATTATTTTATTTGTTAATGTTATAGAAACAGTTAGCTCAGTATGCATTATTTATAACAGGTTTTTACATTTAAGTGATTAATCAAATTTGTTGGGTATTGTGCACTTAGGTTTGGGTGAGAAAGTGTTTTTTTAGCATCATTTTGAATTGAGGTACAGGCAGGGTTTCTTTGGCAATCACAGGTAATGAATTCCAAATTTTCGGGCTTTTTATATGCATTGAGTTTTTGCATAGTGTTAGATGGACACGGGGAACATCGAGGAGTGATCTGTGTTTAGTGTTATGGTCATGTGTCCTGTTAAAGTTGGTAAGGAGAAGTTTGAGTAGTGGGTTAATATTTGCATAGTGTTCTGTGTATGTAGTAGGCACAGTAAAAAGTATGGATGTCTTGTATGGTGAGTAAGTTTAGATTTTTGAATATTGGTGGAGTATGTTGTCTGGAGTGTGAATTTGTTATCATTCTAACTGCAGCCTTTTGTTGTGTTATTAATGGTCCGAGATGAGTTATTGATGTTGAGCCCCATGCGCGGATTCCGTAGGTGAGGTAGGGGTAAATGAGTGAGTGATATAGGGTAAGGAGAGCTGGTTGTGGAACATAGTACCGTATCTTGGATAGTATTTCCACGGTCTTGGAGACTTTCTTGGAAATTTGTTGTACATATATGTGTCTGAAATTTTAGGCCACTGTCAAGATGGATACCTAAGAATTTTCCCTCTGTGAGTTTTGTGATAGGGGACCCGTTTATCATTATGTTAAGTGGTACATTTGTAGCTCTGTTCCCAAACTGAATGAAATAGGTTTTATCAATATTGAGAGTAAGTTTGTTAGTCATCATCCAGGTAGATATTTTCTGCAATTCAGCATTTACAGTGTTGGCTAGTATGTCTGGGCTTGGGTGAGAGAAAACGTATGTAGTGTCATCTGCAAATAGTATGGGTTTGAGTAGTTGAGATGCATTTGGTAGGTCGTTAATGTAAATGAGAAAGATAAGTGGGCCAAGAACACTTCCCTGTGGGACACCTACTGTAATAGTTTGCGTGGTAGAGCTAGCTCCATTTGTGTACACATATTGGTTTCTGTTGCTAAGGTATGATTTTAGGTAGTTGAGGGAGTGCCCTCTTATACCATAGTGTGATAATTTTAGGTGTAACAGATCATGGTCAACTGTATCAAAAGCTTTACGTAAATCAGTGAAGATTCCCACTGGGATTTCTTTTTTCTCGAGAGCGGTGTAAATTATTTCTAGCCTGAATCCAAATTGACAGTGGTTGAGTACGTTGTGGGAGATGAGGTAGGAATATATCTGTCTATGAATTAATTTTTAAAAGGTTTTGGAGAGAAGGGGTAAGTTAGATATCAGCCTATAGTTATTCAGGTCTGTTTGATCTCCTCCTTTATGTATGGGGGTAACCCTCGCTATTTTGAGTATTGATGGTAAAGTAGAGGATTCGATGGATTTGTTAAAGAGAGTTGCAATAATTGGTGAGAGAACTTGAGAAGCTTTTTTGTATATAAAAGGTGGTAAGTTATTTAGGTCTCCTGCCTTGTTTTTTAATGTGTTGATTATAAGTGAAACTTCTATTGGGTTGGTCGGGGCTAGGAATAGTGTGTTCGGATAGGTGCCAGTGAGATAGTCATTAGGTGGAGTGTTTGAACTTGGGATTTTGCTTGCCAGCTTTTTTCCTATGGTGGAGAAGAAATCATTGAGTTTGTTTGCTGTTTCAGTAGGTGGGAGTAGGGGTTCATCTGGTTTTGTTAGCTTGATTGTTCTGTTAGTGGATATCTTTTTAGTTCCTAGAATTTCAGATAGGGTTTTCCAGGTCTTTTTTATATCACCTTTTAAGTTATGTAATCTGTTCTCATAGTACAATTTTTTGACCTTATCAGGCTTTGATTAACGGTTTTGTTTGTTCTCTTGTTATTTGACCCATTCTGTACTGTTTTTCATATAGGTGTTTTATATTAATAGATTTGAGTATCCTAGGTAGTAGGTTGGTAGACAGCAACCACCCAGGGAGGTACTACCGTCTTGCCAAATGAGTGTAAAAAGGAAGCCTGTAATTGTTTTACATGATGGTAGGATTGCTGGTGTCTTTTTTCTGTCTCATAAACATGCAAGATTTCAGGCATGTCTTGTTACTTCTACTTACACTTAGGTCACATTACACATTCATGTACAAGCATATATATACACACCCCTCTGGGTTTTCTTCTATTTTCTTACTAGTTCTTGTTCTTATTTCCTCTTATCTCCATGGGGAAGTGGAACAGAATTCTTCCTCCATAAGCCATGCGTGTCGTAAGAGGCGACTAACATGCTGGGAGCAAGGGGCTAGTAACCCCTTCTCCTGTATATATTACTAAATGTAAAATGGGAAACTTTCGTTTTTCATTTTGGGCCACCCCACTTCGGTGGGAAACGGCCGACGTGTTGAAAGAAAGACGAAAGATTTGAGTATGCTGGGTGTTAGCCAGGGACTGTTTAGTCTTTTAGCTGTGATTTGTTTAGTTTTTTAGGGCAATGCTTATACTTATTTATCCTCTTTTCATAAATATGTATTACTTATTACCAAACCTCTTTCTACACATAGCTCAATTTAAGACTCCCCATTTTCATTTACCCCTGGGACCCCAAATTTACCTCCACAACATTTTTACCCACTTTATCGTTGAGATCCCCAACCACAAGTACTCTCTCACTTGGTTCAAAACCCCACATACTCAACATTTCCCAAAATCTCTCTCTTTCCCTACTTCTCTCTTCTCCAGGTGCATAAACACTATAACCCACTTTTCACATCCAACCCTTATTTTACTCCACATAATCCTTGAATGTATGCATTTATATTCCCTCTTTTCCTACCATAACTTTTCCTTCAACATTATTACTACTACTACTTTAGCTCTAACTCTATTTGAAACCCCTGACCTAATCCCATTTATTTCTCCCCACTGAAACTCTCCTATCCCCTTCAGCTTTGTTTCACTTAAAGCCAGGACATCCAGCTTCTTTTCATTCATAACATCCACAATCATCTCTTTCTTATCATTCGCACAACATCCACGCACATTCAAACATCCCACTTTGACGGTTTTCTTCTTTTTCTTTTTAGTAAGCTATACGGGAAAAGGGGTTACTAGCCCATTGTTCACGGCATTTTAGTTGACTTTTACAACACGCATGGCTTATGGAGGAAAGATTCTTATTCCACTTCCCCATGGATATGAAAGGAAAAGCAATACAGACAAGAACTATTAAGATAAAATCAAAGAAAACTCAGATGAGTGTGTATACATAAATGTGTACATGCATGTGTAGTGTGACCTAAGTTTAAGTAGAAGTAACAAGATGTACCTGAAATCTTGCATGTTTATGAGACAGAAAAAAGACACCAGCAATCTTACCATCATGTAGAACAAATACAGGCTTCCTTTTTACACTCACTTGGTAGGATGGTAATACCTCCCTGAGTGGTTGCTGTCTACCAACCTACTACCTGGTGTGTGTGTATATATATCTATCTATCTTTCATTCTTTCATGGGTGAGTCTTTTGATTTAGTAGAAAAATGACCCTTTCCTACTTCAAAATAATTATGTTTTTTCAGCATTTGAAAAAGGATTATGGATTATCCTTGAGCCTATAATGTCAGTAGAAGTTACAGGACCAGAAGAATACCAGGGAACTGTCACAGCTCAAATTAACAAGCTCATGGTATTATCACTGAACAGATTCAATTGAAGGGTGGTTTTCTTATATTGTGAGGTGAGTTAATACATATTTTCAGAAGTTTTGTGCACTAATTGTCATGTAAAGGTTGGAAATGAGTAAAAATTTAAGTTTAATATCTAAAAGTCGTTAGTTTTTGCTAATGTTGTATCCTTGGTCATCCAAATGAGAACTATCATGGCCTTGATTATCCATGGTAGCATTA
>WNWK01003728.1:124688-158097 GCA_009830355.1 Cherax destructor
TATAGGTGTTTTATATTAATAGATTTGAGTATCCTAGGTAGTAGGTTGGTAGACAGCAACCACCCAGGGAGGTACTACCGTCTTGCCAAATGAGTGTAAAAGGAAGCCTGTAATTGTTTTACATGATGGTAGGATTGCTGGTGTCTTTTTTCTGTCTCATAAACATGCAAGATTTCAGGCATGTCTTGTTACTTCTACTTACACTTAGGTCACATTACACATTCATGTACAAGCATATATATACACACCCCTCTGGGTTTTCTTCTATTTTCTTACTAGTTCTTGTTCTTATTTCCTCTTATCTCCATGGGGAAGTGGAACAGAATTCTTCCTCCATAAGCCATGCGTGTCGTAAGAGGCGACTAACATGCTGGGAGCAAGGGGCTAGTAACCCCTTCTCCTGTATATATTACTAAATGTAAAATGGGAAACTTTCGTTTTTCATTTTGGGCCACCCCACTTCGGTGGGAAACGGCCGACGTGTTGAAAGAAAGACGAAAGATTTGAGTATGCTGGGTGTTAGCCAGGGACTGTTTAGTCTTTTAGCTGTGATTTGTTTAGTTTTTTTAGGGCAATGCTTATACTTATTTATCCTCTTTTTCATAAATATGTATTACTTATTACCAAACCTCTTTCTACACATAGCTCAATTTAAGACTCCCCATTTTCATTTACCCCTGGGACCCCAAATTTACCTCCACAACATTTTTACCCACTTTATCGTTGAGATCCCCAACCACAAGTACTCTCTCACTTGGTTCAAAACCCCACATACTCAACATTTCCCAAAATCTCTCTCTCTCTTCCCTACTTCTCTCTTCTCCAGGTGCATAAACACTATAACCCACTTTTCACATCCAACCCTTATTTTACTCCACATAATCCTTGAATGTATGCATTTATATTCCCTCTTTTCCTACCATAACTTTTCCTTCAACATTATTACTACTACTACTTTAGCTCTAACTCTATTTGAAACCCCTGACCTAATCCCATTTATTTCTCCCCACTGAAACTCTCCTATCCCCTTCAGCTTTGTTTCACTTAAAGCCAGGACATCCAGCTTCTTTTCATTCATAACATCCACAATCATCTCTTTCTTATCATTCGCACAACATCCACGCACATTCAAACATCCCACTTTGACGGTTTTCTTCTTTTTCTTTTTAGTAAGCTATACGGGAAAAGGGGTTACTAGCCCATTGTTCACGGCATTTTAGTTGACTTTTACAACACGCATGGCTTATGGAGGAAAGATTCTTATTCCACTTCCCCATGGATATGAAAGGAAAAGCAATACAGACAAGAACTATTAAGATAAAATCAAAGAAAACTCAGATGAGTGTGTATACATAAATGTGTACATGCATGTGTAGTGTGACCTAAGTTTAAGTAGAAGTAACAAGATGTACCTGAAATCTTGCATGTTTATGAGACAGAAAAAAGACACCAGCAATCTTACCATCATGTAGAACAAATACAGGCTTCCTTTTTACACTCACTTGGTAGGATGGTAATACCTCCCTGAGTGGTTGCTGTCTACCAACCTACTACCTGGTGTGTGTGTATATATATCTATCTATCTTTCATTCTTTCATGGGTGAGTCTTTTGATTTAGTAGAAAAATGACCCTTTCCTACTTCAAAATAATTATGTTTTTTCAGCATTTGAAAAAGGATTATGGATTATCCTTGAGCCTATAATGTCAGTAGAAGTTACAGGACCAGAAGAATACCAGGGAACTGTCACAGCTCAAATTAACAAGCGTCATGGTATTATCACTGGAACAGATTCAATTGAAGGGTGGTTTTCTTTATATTGTGAGGTGAGTTAATACATATTTTCAGAAGTTTTGTGCACTAATTGTCATGTAAAGGTTGGAAATGAGTAAAAATTTAAGTTTAATATCTAAAAGTCGTTAGTTTTTGCTAATGTTGTATCCTTGGTCATCCAAATGAGAACTATCATGGCCTTGATTATCCATGGTAGCATTACGAAAGAGTTAGGTAACCCTTTAACTGTCCAACGTATTAGTACACAGATACTGGTACTGTGTCCGACGTACTAGTACGCAGATACTGGTACACTAACTGTACTATGTCCAATGTACTAGTATGCAGATGCTGATACTGTCTTGACATACTAGTATGCAGGTACTGGTACTGTGTGTAACATACTTTATGCACCATTTTTCATACCCACAAATCTGTCACCTGCCAATATTTTTTACTTCAGGACAACTCTTTGGGTCTTCTTCCATTTATTCATTCATTTGAAAAAATCTAAGGCCAGCAGGATCCAAACAATGTATCATAGTTAACTACTCAGGTTATGACTGTATGTAAAACATACTAGTATGCCTCACTAGCAAAAGTAAGCAAAGGAACCAGGAGCTGTTGTTTCACCATACCAGATTGACAGGGTGTGCAGGTGGCTTGATGATGGCTTATTCATTCCAAATTTTTTAGTTTCATGATACTAACAATGGAATTCAGCCAGGATAACCCAGTAAGGTCAAACAGTGTGAATAATTTCCATGTTTTGCTGAGTATTACACTCTGAAACATTTGTAATATTCCTTGTACATAGCCTAAGAAGACCAAAATACTAAAAAAAAAGAAAAACTAATTAGTATACCAAATACAGTGGACCCCCGAGTAACGAGCATAATTCATTCCAGAATCCTGCTCAAGTGCCATTACCAAACAAATTTTCTCCCTTAAGGAATAATGTCAAGTAGGTTAGTCCATTTCAGACCCTCAAAAATACACTTACAAAAGCACTTAAAATATTATACTTACTTGTACGATTTCCGAGGTGCTCGTAACTCGGGGGTCCACTGTATATACCATATACATGCCGATTATTCCAAGTGAAGCAGTTTGCTAAAACACCTTTAAACACATCTAATATTATAAGAAACTAGTATACAGTGGTACCTTGACTTAAGAGTGCCCCAGCTTACAAGTTTACTGAGTTACGAGCCGTCGCTCGGTCGATTTTTTTATTTGAGTTGCGGGCCAAAATCCAAGTTATGAGTGAGCTTCAGATACGCCGCCACTAGTTGGCAGCGTATCTGAAGTCAAATCCAACTCTGTACCCAGAGGAATGTCAGGTACTTCATCCCATCCCACATGCTCTTCCAAGACAACTGGAAGGATAATACTCCCACACTAATCCCAGATTGTAGTGAGGCACCTCATCCCTTGTTTGTTTCTCGTGTAAATCCAGGGAAGAGGTAACCTCCATTTCAACACTCAGAGGTTTTCCAGAAACATTAAGGTGGGTGGAGTAGTGATGGTGGTGGGTGGAGTAGTGATGGTGGTGGGTGGAGTAGTGATGGTGGTGGGTGGAGTAGTGATGGTGGTGGGTGGAGTAGAGATGGTGGTGGGTGGAGTAGAGATGGTGGTGGGTGGAGTAGAGATGGTGGTGGGTGGAGTAGAGATGGTGGTGGGTGGAGTAGAGATGGTGGTGGGTGGAGTAGAGATGGTGGTGGGTGGAGTAGAGATGGTGGTGGGTGGAGTAGAGATGGTGGTGGGTGGAGTAGTGAAGGTGGTGGGTGGAGTAGTGAAGGTGGTGGGTGGAGTAGTGAAGGTGGTGGGTGGAGTAGTGAAGGTGGTGGGTGGAGTAGAGATGGTGGTGGGTGGAGTGTTTTTTTGGGGGGGCTGGAACGGATTAATGGTATTTCAATTAATTTCAATGAGGATAAATTCTTTTATATACAGTGGAACCCCAAGTTTCAACCATAATCCGTTCCAGAAGCTCGGCCTAAATCCGAAATGGTCTAAATTCAAAGCAATATTTCCCATAAGAAATAATGTAAATCCAATTAATCCATTCCACCCAAAAATATTCACAAAAAAATTATTTTTTAAAGAATAAATATAGTTTTACATACAGAAAACAATGAGAAATAAATATAAAGCACTAATTTTAATGGATAAATGAACATTTAAATCAGTTTTACCTTTATTGAAGACTCTTGTTGGCATATGGAGAGGCAGGAGAGTTTTTTTGAGACAGGACAAGATACTTAAATATGACGCTAATATCAACTCTACGGCTTATTTATCTATCACAATTCATCTAATATGATATAATAAACAATATTAATAACATAGAAACATGACATATACTATAGAATGAATAAAATATGTCATTACGTATGTCACGAGTGGTGGTGGTGGTGTTGGGTGTATAAGGGCCTTACATGATGGTGAAGGCGGCAGCAAGAGGCGGCAGTGTTGTCAGTAGCCCTATATACCTCCAACAACATTGGAGGAATTAGTTTTTGTGCTGTCAGTTTCTATTGATTAATCGCTTAACTTATTTGCTACACTGTTAATGCTACACTTTATCGCTGGCTGGTGCTATAGTCTTTATCGACTTGTGCTGCTTTAGTATCGTACATATCGTAGAATCACTGAAGAAGGCACATTCTCCCCTCTCATTTCCTCCTCCACTTTGGTACTTTGCTACAATTTCTTTCTTCAATTCTATCGTGTTTCTCACTTTCTTTACCAAAGGGCTGCCACTATGAAGTTTCTTTGGGCCCATGGTGGTTTATTTCACAGTCACAATCAGTAAACAAGCACTAAACACAATGAATTTATTGTGAAATGTTTGGATGAGCATGCAGGGTAATGTTCACTCAAGGATAAACAAAGCTAGACTGGCTCACGATGCCTGCACAGGGAGGCGTGCAAGCACGGGCAGGCGGACAGGTCTGGTATGCCGGCCAAAACTCAAGACAAAATTTGGCCGAAAAAAGCAACCGAAACTCAAAGCGGCCAATACTCGGGGTGGCTGAAACTCGGGGTTCCACTGTATACGTATCCCAAACCCACCTTTAGAGTACAGGCACTGTACTTCCCACCTCCAGTACTCAAGTCAGACATGTATTTTTATGGACATCTTCTGGAGAATCACACACTCTATGGGAGGGAAGGCATCAATTAATGAATCTTCAGAGCTAGTCTGCACACCCTATGCAGCATTTTGCTTTGCTGGAAAAGATTGAAGGTGACTACACATCACAAATGCTCAGTTTGGCTGAAACAGAATTGTTTGCTGAGCTAAAATATCACTTATAAACACTGAAGGTAGGACACAAGCAAAGCTAGGCATAATACAGCATGTAGGTAATCACTACTGAAATGGGACAAAATTATTCTGATTGATTCATAAAAAATACAAATATTTTAATAGCAAATAACATGATTGTCTATAGAGGCAAATACAGTAATGCATGATTATAACCATAATGTGATGCTAACTCATTTAAACTTGCTCTCAACAGGTCCCATTGAACAACATGTTTGGATATGCAACAGAACTACGCTCCTCAACACAGGGAAAGGGAGAATTTGCGATGGAATACTCCTGTTATGCACCAGCAAGAGATGAAGTAATGGAGGAACTTGTTAATGAATTCAGAGGTCCCACAGAAGCAGAGGCTACAAAGTCGAGAAGCAGAAGATAGACTTTAATTAATATTATTTAAGTATTTTAAATTTGCAGCATAAATTAATTGTAAAATACATTAGTAATTTTTTAATTAAAATATTTGTCAGATTGTTGGATAGGAAGAAACTTTAAAAACAAATCTCAAACTTCACATTAATTGTTATCAGGCAATAAATAATTAGTCATGAGCATCAGTATCAAGAAAACACAATCAGTATTGATTAAAGTTGTGTAATTAAAATGTATAATACTGTATATGACAACTCTGGGTACAGATGGGGTTTAAATCTATGGCAAGCCAGGCCATCAGTGTTAACCTCTGTACAATGATGGGCTAATATTTGTCCAACTAGGTTAATTTCCATACCCTAGGAAGGTTAGTATGGGCCCCCACTGTGACCACAATGCAGTTTTAAAACTGGCTTACCATGGGTTCAAACGTCATCCATTCCAAGAGTTACCAATTATGTTACTAAGATTTATCAAGTAATTTAATAACAGCTTTGAAAGGCTCAAGCTAGAGCTTGCCACAGCCATGTTGGTGTGAGATTCATTTGCATTGTGGTCACAGTGGCATCCACACTAACCTTCCTAGGGTAGAGAAATTTACCCAGTTTGGCAAATATATTAGGCCAGTATGGTACAGTGGTTAGCATACTGGCTTACCATTGTTTTGCACCCGTTTGTTTTGAGAGTTGTTTACTGTGATATTGAGTTGTATTGATTTCACGAGTCATGCTGTATATTGTTTTTATTGTATGTGTAAGCAGTATGTCATCCAGGCTTTGGCAGATATGTGGGCTAGCAGGCCACCAGCATCAGCAGCAGCAGCAGCCTGGTTGATCAGGCAAGCCTGACCCAGGGCAGGGCTCTGAGAGAAGGAAAACTCTTGAAACCCATCGAAGGTAGAGAATTTTTTTTTTTTTTTTTTTTTTTTTTTTAACACCGACCCTCTCCCACTGAGGCGGGGTAACCTGAAAAAGAAGAAACGCTTTCGTAAACTTTTTCTTTTTTCATTTAATACTTTATACAGGAGAAGAGGTTAAGAAAGTTATTTTTTTTATTATCCTGCTTGGAAATTGCTGTCATAGAACTTTGTTCAACTCTTATCAATGATTTTACATGAATTGCTGATTCCAAAATTACATTACCCCTTTAATGTATTTCAAACACCACCTGATCACTTCAAATACAGTACATGTATATACCCATTTAATCAAGGTCTGTTTTTTTTTTTTTATCCAAAACCCATTATCAATTGTCATACTTCATAGCATTTATTTTATCAGTTATAATGAATGCTGAAAAAAGTTAAGGGAGAAAAGTTGGAGACAAAATGCCAGGTTAGTATATTAAGAAAATAATTTGACTTAGATTACCTTCATAATGTCTGTTGTTCAAGATATAGTACATACTCATTACTATATTAATTACAAGCTTCTCTTGATGCTGGTGAAGTGCTTTTGATCCAAGGTACACTTTTCTTCCTTGGATCAAATCTGATTACCTCACATTCCCCAGGTGCTCTGTGACCTGTACGAGTTTAGCACTTTCCTCTGCACAGAATAAGAATTCACATGCCACATACCAATACTTTAAATTAAAATGCTAATATACCATAAAGTATTTTAATTTAAATGTTTAATCAGACACTGTAATGGTGAATGTAAACTTGTTGGTTACATGAAAAACTGGTAACATACACACTACATACTGTAGTGTTTTTTTTTTTAAACTACAGTATGTAGTGTGTATGTTACCTAATACTTCTGAATAAATTGCGAAATTTGTAATTGTACAAATGTAAAATAAAGGCACATTTTTTCTAGTATTTCATTCTACATACCCTTTCAAAGGGGGGGAGGGCTTTGATCCAAGGAATTAGGCCTCTTGTCTCCATCCTTGAATTATATCTAAATACCCCCACCCCCTTCCCTCCCGTTCTCTTCATTTAGACTTTGGGGCTATTTCCCTTTAAAATTCCAGCTCCTAGGTTTAGGGAAAAAGGGGATCGTTGTCCCATTTTGTTGACCTTGGTGATGGCAGTGTTTGACATTGGAATTTGATTATCTGGATAAGTGTTGGGCTGCTTGACCTCTTGTATCCTTGGGTGATGGAAGTATTGCAGGAGGCTGCCTGTTGGTTCTGGGAAGTGCCGGCCAAAGTAGAAATAACTTAGCCAGGTGTCTGGTTGCCCATCTTTCCTGTCAGTTGAGATGGCTCGGTTGATGCAGGAAGTGCAAGCCTGGCATGAAGGGTAGGGTGAATGGGATGGTGGATGGGTGAATGTGATAGTATGCTCGTGAATGTGATGATCAACCGGTGAAGGTGATGGTATACTGGTGAAAGTGGACTGGCAAATGTGATGGTATGATGGTGAATGTGAAGGTGGACCGGTGAATGTGTGATATGCTGATGAATGTGATGGTATACTGGTGAATGTGATGGTGGACTGGTGAATGGGTTGACAAATGTGATGGACTGGTGAATGTGGTGGTGGGTTGGTGAATGTGATGGTGGACTGGAGTTTACCTGGAGAAGGTTTCAAGGGTCAACGCCCCCGCGGCTCAGTCTGAGACTAGGCCTCATGGTGGATCAGGGTTTGATCAACCAAGCTGTTACTGCTGGCTGCACGCAAACTGATGTATGAACCACAGCCAGGGGTCTATTGGTAATCCCTCATATGTATGCTGGGAGGAAGTTGAACAGTCTTGGGCCCCAAACACTTATTGTGTTGTCTCTGTGTACTCGTGGTGCCACTGCTTTTCATTGGGGAAATGTTGCATCTCCTGCCGAGACTTTTGCTCTCATAGGGAGTGATTTTCGTGTGCAAGTTTGGTACTAATCTCTCTAGGATTTTCCAAGTGTATATTATCATGCATCTCTCTTGCCTGCACTCCAGGGAATACAGATCAAGGGCCTTCAACCATTCCCAGTAATTTAGGTGCCTTATCATGAAAGTTCTTTGTACACTCCAGGTCAGCAATTTTGCCTACCTTAAGATAAGATTTTGTTCAGATTTTTAACCCTGGAGGGTTAGCCACCCAGGATAACCCAAGAAAGTCAGTGCGTCATCGAGGACTGTCTGTCTTATTTCCATTGGGGTCCTCAATCTTGACCCCCGGGATGCGACCCACACCAGTCGACTAACACCCAGGTACCTATTTGCTGCTAGGTGAACAGGACAACAGGTGTAAGGAAACGCATCAAAATGTTTCCACCCCTCCGGGAATCGAACCCGGGCCCTCCGTGCTTGAAGGGGGCAGTTTCTGTACAGTAATATTCCAGCCTAGAGAGAACAAGTGATTTGAAGAGAATCATCATGGGCTTGGCATTCCTAGTTTTGAAGGTTCTCATTATCCATCTTATCATTTTCCTAGCAAATGCGGTACATACATTGTTGTGATCTTTGAAGGCAAGATCCTCTGACATTATTACTCTGTCCTTCACATTACTTTTTCGCTCTCTTGTATGGTTAGAATTTGTCGTATACCCTGATAGTTTTAATTTCCTCAAGTTTTCCATGTCTGAGTATGGTGAATATGATGGTGGACTGATGATATGACGGTGGACAGGTGAATATGATGGTGGACAAGTGGATGTGATGGTTGACTGGTGAATGTAATGCTGGACCAGTGAATATGATGATGGACCAGTGAATGTGATGGAGGACTGGTGAATATGATGGTGGACTGGTGAATATGGCAGATGGGTGAACATGATGGCGGGCTGGTGAATGTGTTGGTGGACTGGTGAACGTGATCGTGATGGGTGAGTGTGGTTGATGGTAAGATAAGATAGGATTTTGTTCAGATTTTTAACTCTGGAGGGTTAGCCACCCAGGATAACCCAAGAAAGATAGTGCATCATCGAGGGACATTCTGCCTTATTTTCATTGGGGCCATCAATCTTGTTTCCCAGGATGCGACCCACACCAGGCGACTAACACCCAGGTACCTACTTGCTTGTCAGGTGAACGGGACAGCAGGTCTAGGGAAACACACCCAATGTTTTCACCCTTGCCGGGGATCGAACCACAGACATTGCGTGAATCGAGACTGTTGCCTACCAGGCCATGGGACACCATGGTGATGGGGGAGTGTGGTTGATGTTGGTGGGCGAGTGTTGCACACTCAATCAAGAATTTATCATCTCAATGACTGCCTCTGGGTTGTGACTTAACAAACTTCTTCAAACCAATATGTTCACAATTATTCTTTTTAAGACGAATTTGCCTGAGTGTTTACCCTTGTGGGTTTAGTGCTTAGTTGTAATTATAATAATATTCAAGTGTTATGAGTGTGTCCCACAGGGAAGTGTTCTTGGCCCACTTCTCTTTCTCATTTACATTAACGACCTGCCAAATGCATCTCAACTACTCAAACCCATACTATTTGCAGATGACACTACATACGTTATCTGCATTAAGCCCAGACATACTAGCCAACACTGTAAATACTGAATTGCAGAAAATATCTACCTGGATGATGACCAACAAACGTACTCTCAATATTGATAAAACCTATTTTATCCAGTTTGGGAACAGAGCTACAAACGCACCACTTAACATAATGATAAACGGGTCCCCTATCACAAAACTCAGAGGGAAAATTCTTAGGAATCCATCTTGACAGTGGCCTCAAATTTCAGACACACACACAACAAATTTCCAAGAAAGTCTCAAAGACTGTGGGAATACTATCCAAGATTGGTACTATGTTCCACAACCAGCTCTCCTTACCCTATATCACTCACTCATTTACCCCTACCTCACCTATGGAATCTGCGCATGGGGCTCTACATCAATAACTCATCTCAGACCACTAATAACACAACAAAAGGCAGCAGTTAGAATGATGATAAATTCACACTCCAGACAACATACTCCACCAATACTCAAAAACCTAAACTTACTCACCATACAAGACATTCATACTTTTTACTGTGCCTATTATATACATAGAAAACACTATGCAAATATTAACCCACCACTCGAACTTCTCCTTACCAATTTTAACAGGACACATGACCATAACACTAGACACAGATCACTCCTCGATGTTCCCCGTGTCCATCTAACACTATGTAAAAACTCAATGCATATAAAAGGCACGAAAATTTGGAATTCATTACCTGTCATTGCCAAAGAAACCCTGCCTGTACCCCAATTCAAAACGATGCTAAAAAACCACCACCTCACCCAAACCTAAATGCTCAATATCAAACATTCCCAACAAAGTAGAATAATCACTTAAATGTAAAAACCTGACTAATCACTTAAATGTAAAAACCTGTTATGAATAATACATACTAAGCTAACTATTACCATAACATTTACATTATAATGACCACGTAAACTGTAACTGCAATGCAACTAATTGTTTTAAATTGTTATCTCACTCAATTAGTTGCATTGCTACAATTAATTGATATGTTCAACTTATATTCAAACTTTATAACTTAGATACGCAATTATACTTATTTTATAAATTGTCAACCATAACTTTTACCATGTAGTCTAGAATAAAGTAGTCTTAAGAATGCCTGCAATGCACAGCATATTAGGGGCTTTTGGCATGTACACCTCATTAAGAAATATATCTTGTCTACCATGTATCATTGTACCATGTCACAATAAAGTATTATTATTATTATTATTATTATTATTACTGAATGACTTGACTTACTTACTGAATGACTTGACTGACTTACTGAATGACTTGACTTCATCTTACTGAATGACTTGACTTCGACTTACTGAATGACTTGACTGACTTACTGAATGACTTGACTGACTTACTGAATGACTTGACTGACTTACTGAATGACTTGACTGACTTACTGAATGACTTGACTGACTTACTGAATGACTTGGCTGACTTACTGAATGACTTGGCTGACTTACTGAATGACTTGACTGACTTACTAAATGACTTAGTACAACCATCGACTTCAGTTCCAGAACCTCTACCATCCACCTCAGCCCAGTGGGGCCACAGCATAACTTCCACTCTTCACAATCATTCACAAACACCAGCACCACAATTTAATGTAAATACTATTATTTCTCTTACATTTGTAGTCTTGAGCAGTAAAAACAACATAATACATCACGATAATGAACTACAATTACATCTTTCTTTCAACACGTTGGCCGTTTCCCACCGAGGCAGGGTGGCCCAAAAGGAAAACGAAAGTTTCTCCTTTTTCATTTAGTAATATATACAGGAGAAGGGGTTCTTGCTCCCGGCATTTTAGTCGCCTCTTACAACACGCATGGCTTACGCAGGAAGAATTCTATTCCACTTCCCCATGGAGATAAGAGGAAATAAGAACAAGAACTAGTAAGAAAATAGAAGAAAACCCAGAGGGGTGTGTGTATATATATATATGCTTGTACATGAATGTGTAGTGTGACCTAAGTGTAAGTAGAAGTAGCAAAATGTACCTGAAATCTTGCATATTTATGAGACAGAAAAAAGACACTAGCACTCAAACCATCATGTAAAACAATTACAGGCTTTCGTTTTACACTCACTTGGCAGGACGGTAGTACCTCCCTGGGCAGTTGCTGTCTACCAACCTACTACGTACTACAATTACATATTCACTTTTATTTTTGTAAGATCTGGTGGTCTAAAAAAAACTTGTTTGGCTTTTTGGGGACTCCCAGGAACGTAACCCTATTTTTCTCATAAGTTCTTTTAATTATGTAACGCAAAATTATCTAACACGACGTTTTCAGGAACGTAACTACCGTGCTAAATGACGATCTACTGTACTTTCCCTTTTAAGGGGGCCTTGTCGTGGTAAAGAGGCTATCGGTCTGAGTAATTGGACCTCTTGGTCTTCCTCAGACTGAACCTACTACCCCCAATCCCCCTTCCCTTTCCCATCTTCCCCATCCTCCCTTTCCCTTCCTCCTCCTCCTCCTCATCCCTCCCTTATTTCCTTCCCATTTTTCTCCTGGGAGCTTCCCTCCACAGGCATTCTAGTTCCTAGGTAGGGGGAAGGGTACCGTGGTCTTCCCCTTTCCATTGAGGTTCTTGGCAGTGGTGTAGTTTGCCGTGGAATCTGGATCGCCTGGGGATGCCCCTCCTCTCCGGTCTCCCAGGGGTGTCATTTGGATCTTTTGGCGACGGGGTGTATCTCTGGAGGCCACCTTCGATTCCGGGGTGGTGACCAAGGAGGTATGTTTTGTGGCGGATATCTGGCCGCCCTCTCTTTTGTCCGCCGTGGTAATTCGGTGGATGTGAGGTTGCTATCCTGGATCGCCGGTTTACTGGCATGAAGGGTAGGGTATGGCACGGGTTCCATGCTGCATCTGCCCTACTTGTGGTGTTGAGGTCCTCTTGGGCGCGGAGGGTAATTTATGCCCCTTTCATTCCTCCACGTTCCCCCCATTTTTTTATTCTTTTTATTTTTATTTTCTTCTCTTTTTTTCTTAAAAACAAAAAGAAGAAACCTAACCATGGATGTCCTAGCCCGTGAACCTAACCATGGATGCCCTAAACTGTGAACCTACCCCCGGGCCCCTTCCTGATACCGCACCCAGTACTGACCCTGCCTCGTTAATGGACAACTCTTCGGACATCTCTAATACCCCTGTACCTCTTGCTGGTGCCGGTTTGTCACCTGCTTCAGGTACCAGGGTTCTGACCAACTCTTTGACAAGTCTGACCTTCGCTCTTCTCTGACCTTGATTCCAGCTTCTCCTCAACGGTGCGGACTTTGGATCGCCGCCTGTCCCACATCGGACCACCCCGTTCCCACATTCAAACGACCAAGACTCTTACATGACGATTCGACACTTTCTTCTCGTTCATCTCAGAAACGAATAACTCATCACGCACTCCCCTTCAACACTTTGTTTCACACTACTCAATGGACAAAGTTTTTTACTCTAAGACCGACTACTCCAACTACCTATCTTTCCGATCATAGTATTGGTAAAGCTCTCCTATGCCATGTAGGTAAAGATATCTCATTTCACGCTCTCAAGAGCGGCACTCGCATCATCACGGTCCAGAATGCTGGCCAAGCTCGCGATCTTTCTCTTCTTACTACCATAGATACTATTCCTATCACTATTGACAAGCATCATTCTCTTAATTCTTGTAGTGGTACTGTCATTTTACCCACACCATTGTCCAACGGAATTTCCAGACATGGGTGATGACATTTTGGAGCAGCTTGAGCTCCAAGAACTCCCTATCCTTAAAGTTGACACTTTTGTCCTCCCAGCCAATAAGCGAAAACGTTATCCTTGCAATGTCGCTCGTTTAACATTTGACTGCCGTGAACTCCCACCTTCGGTTTACATTGCAGGTCAACGTTTACAAGTTCGAAAGGTGACTCCTACACAGCAACAGTGTAGAAACTGCTGGCGTTTTGGTCATCCAGCGAAATATTGCAGGTCCATGGCCGAATGACCAGTATGTGGTGCCGACACATGCCAGTCCTTCTTGTACTCTACCTCCCTCTTGCCTTAACTGTCATGAGGCACATCCATCGTACTCCGCATTGTCAGGTTTACCTGAATGAGCGGGAAATTCGTTGTCTCAAAGAAGCGGAAGGCTTCGTATGCTATGGTCGTCTCTCATCTACGCCTTCAAGGGAGACTTTCCCGTATTTCCTATTCTCGCATTGCTAAACGTCGCCCCACTTCCGGGGTCCCAACTTCCCGACTTCCTCTGTGGTTACAACATCCTCAGTCACCCCTGTCTCGAATCCTTTTGATGTTCTTGGCTCCCAGGTACCTACCTCTGCATCCCATACTGTCCACACTCTTTCTTCTACTCACTTGCACAGTTCTGAGTCTACACGTCTTCGTCCTTCGCCTAAACCTCAGCTCCTTCTTCTCAAGTCCGGCAAAAATCCCTATTGCCGGGTTCTTCGTGTCTGACTAGTTCTGTAACGTGTGTGGAGGTTCATCCTCCTCGTACACTACCTTCATCCCCTGTCCTCCTCCAAGTCCCTTCGACAGTTTCCTCTTCCATCTCCTCGCCTTCTACTTTAGTACAGTCTGTAGACTCCCGATAGTTGCTCAGTGTCCTTCCATTTCTAATGTCGTCCCACATTCTGCATCTTTGACTTCCGAAACACTGGAAGCTATCGCAGAATATATTTCAGAGACTGGAACGATGATGGACACCGCTCCACTTGAGGTTCCTCCTACTCTCTCTTCTTCGTCACACCCCTCCTTCCTTCACAACGGCCTCCTCCTTCTCTGATTACAGGTTTTTCGCTGCCTCCACACATGGACTTTTCTAACCCTAGTCCATAGATTCCCTCTTCGACTTATATCTTTCTCTCTATAAATCATGGCTTATTTGCAGTGGAATATCCGAGGCCTCAGGGTAACCGGGGTGAACTTCAGGTGTTGCTCTCCCAGTATTTCCCTGTTGGGGTCTGTTTGCAAGAACCCAAATTACAATCCACTGTTATCAGGCCACTTATCAGGCTATGATTTGTTATATTATTGATCATTTTTCCGATGGAACCTTTTAAAAAAGTGCTCTTCTTATACGCACTGGTGTTCCATACTGTCAGCTCTATGTTCCTTCTTCCTTACATTACACTGCAGCCCGTATCCACTTGAATAAGTGGTATACACTCTGTTCTTTATATCTCTCCCCTTCGCGGGCATTGTCTATCCCAGATGTTGATTTTCTAGATTCTTCCTTACCGCCACCCCTTCTGTTACTTGGCGATTTTAACGCACAACATTTTCTCTGGGGAGGGTCGCACTGTGACTCCCGTGGCGTTCAGGTGGAGGCATTTCTTGCTTCTCTCCCCCTCCATGTTTTAAATACGGGTACTACTACCCATTTTGATCCTCGAACTCATTCTTTCTCCTGTATCGATCTCTCCATCTGCTCTTCTTCAACAGTCCTTGACTTCACCTGGTCTGTCCTCCCGGACTTACATGACAGCGATCATTTCCCAATCATCCTTAAGTCCCCTTCGTTTTTTCCACCTCCTCATTGCCCACGCTGGCAATTTGACCGGGCGAAATGGGACCTTTACGCACATCTTACTGCCTTTCATGAGGATCCTTCCTCGTCTTCCATTGATGAGGTTTTACATCTCTTTTCGTCCTCCATCTTCACAGCGGCTTCACATTCTATTCCCCAAACCTCGGGCAAGCATTCTCAGAAGTGCGTGCCTTGGTGGTCTCCTGCTTGTGCTCGGGCAGTACGTTTGAAACGCGCTGCGTGGGACAGGTATCGGTATAACAGAACCACAGAGAGACTCCTTGATTTTAAGCAAAAGAGAGCTATTGCTTGCCATGTCATACGTGACGCTAAATGCACTTGCTGGCGAGATTACGTTTCTACTGTCACTTCGGCTTCCTCGATGAGTGCAGTCTGGAAGAAAGTGCGGAAATTAAGTGGTAAATTCTCCCCCGACCCGGCTCCTGTTCATCAGGTTGCCGGTGTCGATATAGAACACCCTCTTGCAGTTGCCACTGAAATTGGTAATCATCTGGTCCGCATTTCTCAGGGCTCCATCTATGCCCCTCGTTCCTTTCTTCTAAGTCTGCTAGCAAGTTAAAGCCCTTAGATTTTTCTTTGATTAGAGAAGAATCTTATAATGTGCCTTTTACCCTTCAAGAACTGGAGGCAACACTCTGCTTGCCGATCATCGGCAGCTTGGCCCGACGGCATACATATTCGTATGCTACAGCATTTACATCAGTCCGCTCTTACAGTCCTCTTACGACTCTATAATCTTATATGGTCACAAGGAGTTCTTCCCCAGCTGTGGAAGTGTGCTATTGTTCTCCCTTTTCACAAACCGGGTACTACGGGACGTGATACCTCCCACTACCATCCCATCGCTCTTACCAGTGCAGTTTGCAAGTTGATGGAACTTCTAGTTAATAGACGTTTGATGTGGTATTTAGAGACGCACAATAGTCTCTCCCCTAGTCAATATGGTCTTCGTAAAGGCCTTTCTGCCATTGACCCCTTACTGTGCTTGGATACGTATATTCGTAATGCCTTCACTAATAACCACTCGGTTATCGCCATCTTTTTCGACCTTGAGAAGGCTTATGATACAACTAGGAGATATAATATCTTGGCCCAGGCCCACTCCTTAGGCCTCCGAGGCAACCTACCATTCTTCCTTAAGGCCTTCTTAACTTCATTTCCGTGTCCGGGTTAGTAATGGTTTTTCCCCGGAATTTGTCCAAGCTAAAGGTGTCCCCCAGGGTTGTGTTCTGAGCACAACACTCTTTCTCCTTGCTATAAATAATCTGGCATCTGTTCTCCCATCCAATATTTGGTCATCGCTCTATGTGGATGACTTTGCTATAGCTTGTGCAGGTGCTGACTGTCACCTCATTGCAGTTTCCCTCCAGCATGCCATCAGCCGGGTTTCTGATTGGGCCACCACTCACGGGTTTAAATTTTCTAGTGGCAAAACTCATCAAATTACGTTTACTAGACGTTCAGTGGTCTCTGATCATCCATTGTACCTATACCGCTCACGTATTCCAGAACATGATACAGTCAGGTTTCTCGGCCTCCTGTTTGACCGTTGATTGTCCTGGAAACCTCATATTACCTCTCTGAAGGCAACTTGTCACACCAGGCTGAACCTTCTTAAAACCCTCGCACATCTTTCATGGGGGGCTGATCGTAGAACTTGTGGAAAATATTGGTATTTTCCGAAAGTTGTAATTGATAAACTTTCCAATATGAATAGATATCATTAATGTGTTGCTGTTGGCTTAACATTAACTGAAAAGAACCAACGAATTAACACGCATGCGCGAGATGCCTCGTCAAGTGGGCAGAGGAAGCTGGGTAGAGGGGACTGGTCAGTGAACAGCGAGCCTACCCACCCGATTTGAGGTGATGGGATGGCCTGTCAAATTTGGAGATTCCGGCCACCAAACCGGATTTAATTACCTCCTTTCGTAATGTGGAGGAATATCCAGTGACGCAGTGAATATAAAGTGGGACAATCGGTCCAGGAGGTCCAGGAGGTCCAGTAATAGGACAATAATTGTGAAATAAGGCGTGCCGCCGGCGAGTGATGCGGTCATAGGCCTATTTGAACTCAGTGAAGCGACCATACGGCAGGATAAAGTCGTAACCCCTGATGCTGGGGAGCTTTCGTCTTAGAAGAGACTGAAATATATTCGATGAATATTGTGAAATGGTGAATATAGTGAAACCGAGTTGTAAATAATCAGTGGTGATTGTACCGAGCGGGGCTAGCGGGTGTACGCCATACCCCGACCGCCATGTTGAATGCGGAGGAAATGAACTAACATATCGCAAGTTATCTACTCGAAATCCAAGTATCGAGACGGTGAAGGTGTATAAACTAGTGGGGCATTAAGCCAGGATATACGTAATATGTAAAGTTATACGTATAAACAGTACAAAAGGTCGGATTAGTGAGAGTATCTGAATCGCTACCCCGACCAACCACATGTTAACTAACGCCCGGTCTCGTGGGCGTATAAGAGTTCAAGGAAATTAACCTTCCTTGACTCGACGAGACAATTCTTACCATCGCGATCGAATCAGATCGCATGAGGACGTCAACAAGGAAACGACTCCCTCATCTAAAGCTAAGTAATCTGCTGTCGTCTTTGTTATTGGCCAATGATATTGTTACGCACAGTAGATGTACTTTAGCTAGGTCAACGATCTACAATGCACCACTATGATGCTGTTAATTAGGTGAGTGATGGTCATGTTCACTTAATTGTGTGTTCTCTACCTCTCCTCCTGCTTGATCAGTTGTTTAATAACCTATACAGTCCACTTAAACTTAATTATACCATAATTAATAATATTATCTACTCAGATTTATTTATACTGGTCCAGAGTGCAGTGGGTTAACGAGAATATTGAAGGTACCCCTTGGGTGCGGCCAGGAGCGGGTAAAGTTCTCACATACCTTAAAGGGAATGACTGCGGTAAAATTATACGAGTCGGTCATCTCTCTGGGAGTGGTTTATTGCTAGTGGCGGTGTCCCAGATAGACTTATCTCCCACAATTCCCCACAGAACTCTCCTTCGCCTACATTCAGCCCTAATTTTGTTGAAACTCGATTATGGTGACCAGATATATTCGGCGGCCTCCCCTGCTACTTTTTCCATCCTTAATCCCATCCATCACCAGGGATTACGCTTATGCCTTGGTGCATTTCGTTCTTCCCCAGTTGAGAGCCTCTATGTAGAAGCGAACATTCCATCCTTATCCGATTGTCGTGATGCACATTGCATTCGCTATTTTGTTCGCTCTCGTGACCTCCGCAGTCCTTCCATGTTTAGGATTGTTACAGATGTTAGTAGGCGCTCTTTATTTGTTCGTCGCCCCTGCTTACTTCGTCCCTTTTCTCTTCGTCTACATTCACTCTGTCTTCCCTTCCGCTCCCACCTCTATATGTTCATGTGACATCTTCCTTTCCCCTGCCCCCTTGGGAAGTTCCTGCTGTCCGTGTCTGTTCTATTCCTCTACCTTGCGTGAAAGCCCAACTACCTACGGCGGGTTCTCGCTCTTTCTTTCTAGACCATTTCCGTTCTCATTCCCATGCCATCGCAGTATACACCGATGGTTCAAAGTCATCTGATGGCGTCGGATTCGCAGCAGTGTTTCTGGACAATGTCGTACGAGGGCATCTATTACCCTCGGCTAGCATATTTATGGCTGAATTGTATGCCATTCTTGTGGCACTTATCCGTATTGCATCTATGCCTGTGTCACCATTTGTGGTCGTTTCAGACTCCCTTAGTGCTTTACAGGCTATCTGTAAAATTGATACACCTCACCCCCTAGTTCTTCGTATCAACCTTTGGTTACGTCGTATCTTTAGCAAGCATAAAGATATTGTCTTTTGTTGGGTCCCTGGTCATGTTGACGTACAGGGCAATGAACAGGCAGACACTGCTGCGCGGTCAGCAGTACATGACCTTCCAGTTTCATATAGAGGAGTTTCTTTCACGGACTATTTTGCAGTCATTGCTACCCACCTTCGCACCCGTTGGCAACAATGCTGGTCTGACATGCTGAATAACAAACTTCATTCTATTAAACCGGTTATAGGTTTCTGGCCTTCTTGTCACCAGTGTCAAGGTTGGGAGACTACACTCTCCCGTTTTCGCATCGGCCACACTCGTCTTACTCACTGGTATCTGATGGAGAGGCTCCCTGCCCCTCTCTGTGAGCATTGTCAGGTTCCAGTGTCTGTTCGACATATTCTGTTGGACTGCCCACTCTATCAACGAGCACGCAGAATTTACCTCCAACGGCGTCTTCGCTCTGCGGCCCTTTCTTTACCTTTCCTTCTTGCAGATGGACCCTCCTTTAATCCTGACTCTCTCGTTGACTTTTTGACAGAAACTGACTTACTACACAAACTCTGAAGATTATACCTCTAGCACCTCCCTCAGTCTCTTCTACCTTGATCTCTTGCTACCCTCTATCCCTGCACTATCCACCACCCTGCTGCACTCCATACCCTACTAATCATCCATCTCCCTCTTACAACCCATTCTCCCTGCATCCTGCAATAACCTGCAGCGTTTTATAACCCCTGTGGTTTAGCGCTTCTATTTGATTATAATAATAATGTATAACCCCTGTGGTTTAGCACTTCTATTTGATTATAATAATATTAATGAAGCTCGGTAGTGTCCATAACCCAAGCACTTATAAGTTAAATAACGTAGAACTTAGCCATACAGATTGCGAAAAGGACTTGGGGGTTATGGTAAGCAGCAACCTTAAACCAAGACAGCAATGCCTAAGCGTACGTAATAAGGCAACAGATTACTGGGATTTATATCAAGAAGTGTAAGAAACAGAAGTCCAGAGGTTATATTACAGCTTTATACATCGTTAGTAAGTCCTCACCTAGATTACGCAGCTCAGTTCTGGTCTTCATATTACAGAATGGATATTAATTCGTTAGAAAACATTCAGCGTAGAATGACTAAATTAATAAATGCATTAAAAATATTCGGTATGAAGAAAGATTGAAGACCCTAAAATTACATTCACTTGTAAGACGAAGAATGAGGGGAGACAAGATCGAGGTATACAAGTGGAAAATGGGTATTAACAAAGGGGATATAAATAAGGTCTTGAGGATCTCTCTCCAAGAGAGAACCCGCAATAATGGATTCAAATTAGATAAGTTTAGATTTAGAAAGGATATAGGAAAGTATTGGTTTGGTAATAGGGTAGATGATGAGTGGAACAGTCTGCCTAGTAGGGTTATTGAAGCTAGGACCTTGGGTAGTTTCAAATTTAGGTTGGATAAATTCATGAGTGAGAGGGGTTGGATTTGAGTGGGAATTGCACATGAGTAAATAGAATTATCAAAGCTTATTTCTTGGGTTGCATTGAAGATTGGGTCTGGCAAATATTGTTAGTGGGATGGATTGTGAAGGACTTGCCTAGTATGGGCCAACAGGCCTGCTGCAGTGTTCCTCCTTTCTTATGTTCTTATATCAAATTCTTTATCGTGATCAACAGCCTCAAAAGCTTTACTGAAGAAGGTTAATAAATTAGGCAGGAACGGCCCCACGTGAATCCATGCTGAGTATCATTAATCAAATAATGGTTATCTAGATAGCTTCTTTTAATATCAGCTATGTATAAATATTGGTAGAATTACCAACAATATGTTAAGTAAAAGGACACAAATGCAACTAATGTGACAATATTGGTAGAATTACCGAAAATATGTTAAGTAAAAGGACACAAATGCAACTAATGCAACAATATTGGTAGAATTACCGACAGTATGTTAAGTAAAAGGACACAAATGCAACTAATGAGACATTTTATTGTGGCAGTAGCTTTTTCAAGCTGTTACAAGCAATACATGGACACAGAGGGTATATATATACTCTCAAAGTGAGGTGTAATACTAGTGGTGGTAGAAGTAGTAGTGATATAAGTTGTAGTAGTAGTAATACAATAAGGTAGAACAATCAACTTGCACATGAGTAAAAGGTGATAAAAACAATTACCTGGGTAGTATTAAAACAGGTTAGACAAATATTTCTGTAGGAGGTTGGCAAAGAGAAGGCCTGTAGCAGTGTTCCACATCTGCGATGCGCTTGTGTGGTATTAGTAGGAGAGGCTATGTGATGGTAGGGTTTACTGTTTACTGCATTTCTTGGGTCGTCAGATCTGCTTGCGTACTGGTGTTCTGAAATACGTGTTTGGAGGTCTCTGGATGTTTTGCCGATGTATAATTTGTTGCAGTCATTACAAGGAATTGTGTATACCCCTGCAGTGGATTGAAGCTTGTCCTGTCTGTTACTGGTAATGTCCTTGATGGTTGTGGATGTGGAGGTAGATACTCGGAATGAGGTATTGGAAAAAAATGTTGGAAACGTGTTTGGTAATGGAGTTGGTGGGGAGGACTATGTATCGTTTCTTGGAAGTGTCTTCTCTGGGTGTGTTGAAGATGTTTAATGCCCGTCGTCTGCAGTCTCTAATGAAGTGATGAGGATAATGAAGTTTAGAAAAAACTTGCTCAATAAGGGAGCATTCTTCCTCAAGGAACTCACTGCTGCAGATTCTGAGTGCATGCAGGAAAAAGCCTATAATTACACCATGTTTAGTCTTGGTGTCGTGGTGAGAGTAGAAGTGGAGAAGATCCTGCGCGCACTCAGAATCTGCAGCAGTGAGTTCCTTGAGGAAGAATGCTCCCATATTGAGCAAGTTTTTCTAAACTTCATTATCCTCATCACTTCATTAGAGACTGCAGACGACGGGCATTAAACATCTTCAACACACCCAGAGAAGACTCGATAAAGCCCACTGCGTGGGCAAAACGTTGTCAATAAAGGATCACATTATACTGCTTATGTGTTTATTTTTCCATTGTGTCCGTATTTTATACCATTTATTTCCATTGTTTCATAACCATTTCGCTAGTGACTGTGATATTACATAATTTATCTTCTTCAGGGCCACTATAAAAATTAATTTTAGCTCTTCTATTTGATTATAATAATAATAATAACATAAAAATTAATTACTGGGATATTATTAGTGTCTTCTGTGAAAACCGATTGAAAATAATTATTAAAAATAGAGCACATATCCTTGTCAGAAAGATGCCCAGAGTTATTTTTAATGGGACCTATCTTACCTCTAACTTTTGTTCTATAAACCTGGAAAAAACTTTTTTGGTTAGTTTTGAATCCCTAGCAACTTTAATTTCATAGTCCCGTTTAGCTTTTCTTATCCCCTTTTTAACGTCCCTCTTAATATCAGTGTACTGATTTATAAGATGACCCTCACCTCTTTTTATGCACCTATAAATTCCTTTCTTTTGCCCTAAAAGATATTTGAACCTATTATTCATCCATTTTGGGAGAGAGACCGAGTTTTTTTTTTTTTCAATCAAAGTTGAGGATGACCATGGGTAAGTGGCCGACCGATGTATGCCCAGCTGGATTTATGTTCTGAATTTCTACTTGATCTAATTTCTTTATACAGGATAAATGTTCTTTGGGCAGCCTGTATATTATTATTATTATTATAATCAAATAGAAGCGCTAAACCGCAGGGGTCATACAGCGCTGCAGGTTATTGCAGGATGCAGGGAGAATGGGTTGTAAGAGGGAGATGGATGATTAGTAGGGTATGGAGTGCAGCAGGATAGTGGATAGTGCAGGGAGAGAGGGTAGCAAGAGATCGAGGTAGAAGGGACTGAGGGAGGTGCTAAAGGTATAATCTTCAGAGTTTGTGTAGTAAGTCAGTTTCTGTCAAAAAGTCAACGAGAGAGTTAGGATTAAAGGAGGGTCCATCAGCAAGAAGGGAAGGTAAAGAAAGGGCCCCAGAGCGAAGACGCCGTTGGAGGTAAATTCTACGTGCTCGTTGATAAAGTGGACAGTCCAACAGAATATGTCGAACAGACACTGGAACCTGACAATGCTCACAGAGAGGGGCAGGGAGCCTCTCCATGAGATACCCGTGCGTAAGACGAGTGTGGCCAATGCGAAGACGGGAGACTCGACATTGGTGACAAGAAGGCCATAAACCTATACTCGGTTTAATAGAGTGAAGTTTGTTATTTAGAAGGTCAGACCAGCGTTGTTGCCAACGGGTGCGAAGGTGGGTAGCAATGACCACAAAATAGTCCGTAAAAGGAACACCTCTATATGAAACTGGAAGTTCATGTACTGCTGACCACGCAGCAGTGTCTGCCTGTTCATTGCCCTGTACGTCAACATGACCAGAGACCCAACAAAAAACAATATCTTTGTGCTTGCTAGAGATATGGCGTAACCAAAGTTGGATACGAAGAACTAGGGGGTGATGTGTATCAATTTTACGGATAGCCTGTAAAGCACTAAGGGAGTCGGAAACGACCACAAATGGTGATACAGGCATAAATGCAATACGGATAAGTGCCACAAGAATGGCATACAATTCAGCCGTAAATATGCTAGCCGAGGGTAATAGATGCCCTCGCACGATGCTGTCCGGAAACACTGCTGCGAATCCGACGCCGTCAGACGACTAAACCATCAGTGTATACTGCGATGGCATGGGAATGAGAGCGGAAGTGGTCTAGAAAAAAAGCGCGAGAAGCCGCCATAGGTAGGCGGGCTTTCGCGCAAGGTAGAGGAATAGAACAGACATGGAACTTCCCACGGGGGTAGGGGAAAGGGAGATGTCACATGAACATATAGAGGTGGTAGCTGAAGGGAAGACAGGAGTGAATGTAGACGAAGAGAAAAGGGACGAAGTAAGCAGGGGCGACAAACAAATAAAGAGCGTCTACTAACATCTGTAACAATCCTATACATGGAAGGATTGCGTAGGTCATGAGAGCGAACATAATAGAGAATGCAATGTGCATCACGACGATCGGACAAGGATGGAATGTTCGCTTCTACATAGAGGCTCTCAACTGGGGAAGAACGAAATGCACCAAGGCATAAGCGTAATTCCTGGTGATGGATGGGATTAAGGATGGAAAGAGTAGCAGGGGAGGCCGCCGAATATATCTGGTCACCATAATCGAGTTTTGATAAAATTAGGGCTGAATGTAGACGAAGGAGAGTTCTACGATCAGCCCCCCATGAAAGATGTGCGAGGGTTTTAAGGAGGTTCAATCGGCTGTGACTAGTTGCCTTAAGAGGTAATATGAAGTTTCCAGGACAATCGATGGTCAAACAGGAGGCCGAGAAACCTAACTGTATCATGTTCTGGAATACGTGAGCGGTATAGGTACAATGGATGATCAAAGACCACTGAACGTAAAGTAAACGTAATTTGATGAGTTTTGCCACTAGAAAATTTAAACCCGTGAGTGGTGGCCAAATCAGAAACCCGGTTGATGGCATGCTGGAGGGAAACTGCAATGAGGTGACAGTCAGCACCTGCACAAGCTATAGCAAAGTCATCCACATAGAGCGATGACCAAATATTGATTGGGAGAACAGATGCCAGATTATTTATAGCAAGGAGAAAAAGAGTTGTGCTCAGAACACAACTCTGGGGGACACCTTCAGCTTGGACAATTTCCAGGGAAAACTCATTACTAACCCAGACACGGAAATGAAGTTAAGAAGGCCTTAAGGAAGAATGGTAGGTTGCCTCGGAGGCCTAAGGAGTGGGCTTGGGCCAAGATATTAAATCTCCAAGTTCTGTCATAAGCCTTCTCAAGGTCGAAAAAGATGGCGATAACCGAGTGGTTCTTAGCGAAGGCATTACGAATATACGTATCCAAGCGCAGTAAGGGGTCAATGGCAGAACGGCCTTTACGAAAGCCATATTGACTAGGGGAGAGACTATTGTGTGTCTCCAAATACCACATCAAACGTCTATTAACTAGACATTCCATCACCTTGCAAACTACACTGGTAAGAGCGATGGGATGGTAGTGGGAGGTATCACGTCCTGTAGTACCCGGTTTGCAAAAAGGGAGAACAATAGCAGACTTCCACAGGTGGGGAAGAACTCCTTGCGACTATATAAGTTTATAAGAGTCGTAAGAGGACAGTAAGAGCAGACTGATGTAAAAGCTGTAACATACGAATATGTATGCCGTCTGGCCCAGCTGCCGATGATCGGCAAGCAGTGTTTGTTGCCTCCAGTTCTTGAAGGGTAAATGGCACATTATAAGATGCTTCTCTAAGAGAAGAAAAATCTAAGGGCTTTAACTCGCTGGCAGACTTAGAAGAAAAAAACGAGGGGCATAGATGGAGCCCCTGAGAAATGCGGACCAGATGATTACCAATTTCAGTGGCAGGGGCAAGAGGGTGTGTGATATCGACACCGGCAACCTGAAGAACAGGAGCCAGGTCGGGGAAGAATTTACCACTTAATTTCCGCACTTTCTTCCAGACTGCACTCATCGAGGAAGCCAAAGTGACAGCAGAAACGTAATCTCGCCAGCAAGTGCGTTTAGCGTCAAGTATGACACGGCGAGCAATAGCTCTCTTCTGCTTAAAATCAAGGAGTCTCTCTCTGGTTCTGTTATACCGATACCTGCCCCACGCAACGCGTTTCAAACGTACTGCCTGAGCACAAGCAGGAGACCACCAAGGCACGCACTTCTGAGGATGCTTGCCCGAGGTTTGGGGAATAGAATGTGAAGCCGCTGTGAAGATGGAGGACGAAAAGAGATGTAAAACCTCATCAATGGAGGACGAGATAGGAACCTCATGAAAGGCAGTAAGATGTGCGTAAAGGTCCCATTTCGCCCGGTCAAATTGCCAGCGTGGGCAACGAGGAGGTGGAAAAAACGAAGGGGACTTATGGATGATTGGGAAATGATCGCTGTCATGTAAGTCCGGGAGGACAGACCAGGTGAAGTCAAGGACAGTTAATGAAGAGCAGATGGAAAGATCGATGCAGGAGAAAGAATGAGTTTGGGGATCAAAATGTGTAGGAGTACCCGTATTTAAAACAGGTGTAGATGAGAGACGGCCATAGCATAGGAGAAGCCTTCCGCTTCTTTGAGACAACGAATTTCCCGCTCATTCAGGTAAACCTGACAACGGCGAGAGTATGATGGATGTGCCTCATGACAGTTAAGGCAAGAGGGAGGTAGAGTACAAGAAGGACTGGCATGGTCGTCGGCACCACAGACTGGGTATTCAGCCATGGACCTGCAATATTTCGCTGGATGACCAAAACGCCAGCAGTTTCTACACTGTTGCGGTGTAGGGGTCACCTTTTGAACTTGTAAACGTTGACCTGCAATGTAGACCGAAGGTGGGAGTTCACGACAGTCAAACATTAAACGAGCGACATTGCAGGGGTAATGTCTTCGCTTATTGGCTGGGAGGACAAAAGTGTCAACTTTAAGGATAGGGAGTTCTTGGAGCTCAAGCTGCTCCAAAATGTCATCACCACATGTCTGGAAATTCCGTTGGACAATAGTGTGTGGTAAAATGACAGTACCACTACAAGAATTAAGAGAATGATGCTTGTCAATAGTGATAGGAATAGTATCTATGGTAGTAAGAAGGGAAAGATCGCAAGCTTGGCCAGCATTCTGGACCATGATGATGCAAGTGCCGCTCTTGAGAGCGTGAAATGAGATATCTTTACCTACATGGCATAGGAGAGCTTTACCAATACTATGATCGGAAAGATAGGTAGTTGGAGTAGTCGGTGTTAGAGTAAAAAACTTTGTCCATTGAGTAGTGTGAAACAAAGTGTTTAAGGGGGCGTGATGTGCTGGTCGTTTCTGAGATGAACGAGGAGGAGGTGTCAAATCGCATGAAGGGTCTTGGTCGTTGGATGGGACCGGGTGGTCCGATGGGTGACGGCGAGCGATCCGAAATTGCCGCACCGTCGGGGGAGAAGCTGGAATCAAGGTCAGAGAAGAGGAAGGTCAGATATGTCATAAGGGCTAGTGGAACCCCTGTACCTGAAGCAGGTGATGAACCAGCACCAGCATGAGGTACAGGGGTATTAGAGTTGTCCGTTAACGAGGTAGGGTCAGAACTAGGTGTGGTATCAGGAAGGGGCCCGGGGGTATTGGGTTCATGGATTGGGTCGCTATGGTTAGTAAAAAAAATCTGGAGAGAATTCCAGGGGTCAACACCCAGTGGCCTGGTCTGTGACCAGTCCTCATGTTGGACCAGAGCCTGATCAACCAGGCTGTTACTGCTGGCCACACGCAGTCCAACGTATGAGCCACAGCCTGGCTGGTCAGGTACCGACTTTAGGTGCCTGTCCAGTGCCTGCTTGAAGACAGCCAGGGGTTTGTTGGTAATCCCCCTTATGTATGCTGGGAGGCAGTTGAACAATCTTGGGCCCCTGACACTTATTGTGTTGTCCCTCAACGTGCTAGTGGCACCCCTGCTTTTCATTGGGGGGATGTTACATCACCTGCCGAGTCTTTTGCTTTCATAGGGAGTGATTTTCGTGTGCAAGTTTGGTACTAATCCCTCGAGAATTTTCCACGTGTATATAACAATCTCTCCCGCCTGCGTTCTAGGGAGTACAGGTTTAGAAACTTCAAGTGTTCCCAGTAATTGAGGTGGTTTATCGCAGTAATGCGTGCCGTAAATGTTCTCTGCACATTTTCAAGGTCAGCAATTTCACCTGCCTTGAAAGGTGCAGTTAGTGTGCAGCAATATTCCAGCCTAGATAGAACAAGCGATTTGTAAAGTGTCAACATGGGCTTTGCATCCCTGGTTTTGAAGGTTCTCATTATCCATCCTGTCATTTTTCTAGCAGATGCGATTGCTACGGTGTTATTGTCCTTGAAGGTGAGATCCTCTGACATGATCACTCCCAGGTCTTTGACATTAGTTTTTCGCTCTATTGTGTGGTTGGAATTAGTTTTGTACTCCGATGAGATTTTAATTTCTTCACGTTTTCCGTATCTGAGTAATTGAAATTTCTCATCATTGAACTTCATATTGTTTTCTGCAGCCCATTTAAAGATTTGGTTTATGTCTTGCAGTGTCTTCAAAAGTGGACACTGTCATACAGATTCGGGTGTCATCTGCAAAGGAAGATACGGCACTGTGGCTTATATCCCTGTCTATGTCCGATATGAGGATGAGGAACAGGATGGGAGCGAGTACTGTGACTTGTGGAACAGAGCTTTTCACATTAGCTGCCTCAGACTTTCTGTTGACTACTACTCTTGTGTTCTACTTGTTAGGAAATTATAGATCCATCTACCAACTTTTCTTGTTATTCCTTTATCATGCATTTTGTGTGCTATTACACCATGGTCACACCATCTAGAACCTGGTCGTAGTGGTCCAGTAGTTAGGACAGACATGAGCGACCTGCTCTAAATCCATGCTGCCCTGGGTTGTGTAATTGATGGGTATCTAGATGAGTGGCGATCTTGCTTCTTAGAATCCTCTCAAAGATTTTTATGATATGGAAGTTAGCGCTATTGGTCTGTAGTTCTTTGCTATTGCTTTACTGCCCCTTGTGGAGTGGGGCTATGTCTGTTGTTTTTAGTAACTGCGGATGACCCCAGTGTCCAGGCTCCTCTCCATAGGATGTTAAAATCACGTGATAGGGCTTCTTGCAGTTCTTGATGAACACAGAGTTCCATGAGTCTGGGCCTTGAGCGGAGTGCATGGGCATGTCATTTATTGCCTTTTCAAAGTCATTTGGCGTCAGGGTGATGTCAGATAGGCATGCGTCAGTCAAGTTCTGTGGCACTCTCATAAAAATCATTTAGGTCTTCGATTTTCAGTCTGGTTAGCGGCTCGCTAAAACTGAGTCATACTGGGACTTAACTCACTCATTTCCTTGCTGTCATCTGGGAGGACCCATCCCGTTTAAGTAGGGGCCCAATACTGGTTGGTGTTCTCGACTTTGACTTTGCATAAGAAAAGAAATACTTTGGGTTTCTTTCAGTTTCGTTTATGGCTTTTAGTTCTTCCCGCGTTTCTTGATTCCTGTAAGATTCCTTTAGTTTTAATTCGATGTTTGCTATTTCTCTGACTAGTGTCTCCTTCGTATTTCAGATATATTGGCCTCTTGTAGCCGTCCGTTATTCTTTGCCTTCGCCTGTATAGGGGGCGCCTCTCTCTTAGTTTGCATCTTTTCCTCCTTTTCTTAAGGGAATTTGCCTTGAGCAAACCTCAATGCCACAGAGTTAATTTGTTCTAGACATAGGTTAGGATCCGTGATGCTTAGGCTATCTTCCCATTGTATATCATTTAGGTTACTTCTTTCTTTTATTTTTAAGAAAAAAGATAGAAGAAAAGAAAATAAAAGAAAAAAAAATAAAAAAGGGGGAACGTGGAGGAATAGCTCCTAGGAGGAATGAAAGGCGTAAATTCCCTCCGCGCCCCAAGAGGACCTCAACACCCCAAGTAGTGCAGATGCTGCATGGAACCCATGCCATACCCTACCCTTCATGCCAGTAAACCAGCAATCCAGGATAGCAACCTCACATCCACCGAGCCACCTCGGCGGACAAAAGAGAGGACGGCCGGATATCTGCCACAAAGCATACCGCCTTCGGCCACCACCCCCGGAATCCGAAAGGTGGCCTCCAGAGATACACCCATCACCCAAAAGATACCCAAGGCCACCCCCCGAGAGACCAGAGAGGGATCGGGACATCCCCAGGCGATCCAGATTCCACGGCAAACTACACCACCACCAAGGACCTCAACGAAATGGGATGGACCATGATACCCTTCCCCCTACCTAGGAACTAGAATGCCAGTGGAGGGAAGCTCCCAGGGTAAAAATGGGAAAGAAATATGGGAGGGATGAGGAGGAAGAGGAGGGAAGGGAAAAAAGGGAGGATGGGGAAAATGGGAAAAGGGAGGGGGTTTGGGAGGGTATTGGGTTTCCCGGCCTGAGGAAGAAGACCAAAAGACCCAAACCTCAGACCAAGAGCCTCTTCACCACAGCAAAGAGCCCCTTGAAGAGGGGCAGCCTGTATAGTGTTCAGAAAACTGTCATATTGACAGCTCTTCGTTACCCCATTCCACAGATAATAAGTGTTCTCGAATCCCATTGTAATCTGCTGCTGAAAATCTGGGACTGTTACTGAGTTATCCCTACTATCATACATCCTGTGGAAAATATTGGTATTTTCCGAAAGTTGTAATTGATAAACTTTCCAATATGAACAGATATCCTTAATGTACCGCTGGTACATGGGGTATGTAATAGAGAACCATCATACCAGCGGGGAGGAAGTGGAAGAGGCTGGGCAGGGAGGAGGTAGAAGGGAATGGGAGGAGGAACTGGGAGCCACTCGACCCGATCAGGTGATGGGATGGCCTGTCGATTTGGAGATTCCGCCCACCAAATCGGATTTAATTACCTCCTTCGTAATGTGGAGGAATATCCAGTGACGGGGGAATATCAAGTGGGACAACCGTCCAGGAGGTCCAGTAATAGGACAATAATTGTGAAATAAGGTGGGCCGCCGCGAGTGACGCGGTCATAGGCCTATTTGAACTGAGTGAAATGACCATACGGCAGGATAAAGTCGTAACCCTGTTGTTGGGGAGTTCATCTTAGAAGAGACTGTAATATATTCGATGAACTGTGGGAAATGGTGAATATAGTGAAACCGAGTTGTAAATAATCAGGGGTTGATTGTATCGACTGGTCTGGCTTGGGTACGCCATACCCCGACTGCCATATTGGATGTGATTGAAATGAACTAACATATCGCAAGTTATCTACTCGAAATTCAAGTATCGAGACTGTGAATGTGTATAAACTAGTGGGCATTAAGCCAGGATACACGTAATATGTAAAGTTATACTATAAACAGTACAAACGGTCGGATTAGTGCGAGATCTAATTCGCTACCCCGACCAACCACATGTTAACGAACGCTCGGTCTCTGGGCGATAAGAGTGCACGGACATTAACCTTCCTTGACTCGACGAGACAGTATACCATCGCGATCGAATCAGATCGCAGGAGGACGTCAACAACGGAACGACTCCCTCATCTAAAGCTAAGTGCTCTGCTGTTTACTTTGTTATTGGCCAATGATATTGTTACGCACAGTAGATGTACTTTTAGCTAGGTCAACGATCTACGATACACCGCTATGATGCTGTTAATTAGGTGAGTGTTGGTCATGTTAATTGAACTATGTGTTCTCTACCTCTTCTCCGTGTGATCAGTTGTTCAACAACCAATACAGTCCACTTAAATTTAACCTAACATAACTATAATAAATGATCTTCTCAGATTTATTTATACTGGTCCATAGTGCAGTGGGCTAACGAGAATATTGAAGGTACCCCCTCGGTGCGGCCAGGAGCGGGTAAAGTTCTCACATACCTTAAAGGGAATGACTGCGGTAAAATTTATACGAGTCGGTCATCTCCCTGGGAGTTTGTTTATTGCTAGTGGCGGTGTCCCAGATAGACTTCTCTCACAATTTCCCACACATCCATTGAAATGACATTATGATGATATTAAATTGTAACAAGTGTTTAGGCGGATGATAATATAAAATTGAGATTATCTTAAGGAAAATAACATTGAACATTTTTTAAAGTAGTTTACAGTATGAGTATTTAGTTTAGGGTGAGTAGGTGATTTTTGAGAAGTCTTAAATTGATTTTCAGACAAGGTTAACTTAATATTTACTGGTAATGAATTCCAGATTCTGGGGCCCTTTATGTGCATAGAATTTTTACATTGGTTGGTATGGACTCTGGGTATGTCAAAAAGTGATCTGTGTCTTGTGTTGTGGCCATGGGACCTATTAAAGTTGTTGAGGAGAATTTTGAGCAGCGGGTTGATATTAGCATGTAGAGTTTTGTGTATGTAGTAGGCACATGAATAGGTATGAATGTTTTCTACGGTGAGTAGTTTTAGAGTTTTGAATATTGGTGGAGTATGCTGTCTAGAGTGGAAATTTATCATCATCCTGACTGCAGCCTTTTGCTAGGTTATGAGTGGTCTAAGGTGATTTAATGTTGTTGAGCCCCATGCACAGATTCCATAGGTGAGATAAGGGTCGATAAGTAAGTAAAGTAAGTAGTAAAGTAAAGTAAATTTTATTTCGTTGCAAATTGCAGATTACATAGGTATTGGTAGTTACAATGTAAATTGAGTGCAAAGAGAGCCACTGACATGCCATGGCATTAGGGGCAGCTTATTCTAGTAACTTAAAGACTATGTACTTAATATTAGAGAAATTTATTGAGTTTATTCTAGTTAAAAATTGTTTTCAAAATTACAATATGATGAAATTTTACTGTTTAAATTATTATATAATGATATTAGATTGTTACAGTAATGGTAATATGGAATTGAGATTATCTTAAGGAAAATAACATTGAGCATTTTTGACATTAACTTATAATATGAGTATTTAGTTTTGATTGAGTAGGGGGTAACATAATAGTAACATATTATTAAAAATTGAGATTATCGTATAGGAAAGTAATAATGAGCATTTTTCAGAGTAGTTTATAGTATGATCATTTAGTTTTGGGTGAGTAAGTGGTTTTTGAGTTGAGTCTTAAATTGATTTTCAGACAAGATTATCTTAATATTTACTGGTATTGAATTCCAGATTCTGGGGCCCTTTATGTGCATAGAATTTTTACATAGGTTGATATGAACACGGGGTATATCAAAAAGTGATCTGTGTCTTGTGTTGTGGTCATGGGTCCTATTAAAGTTGGTGAGGAGAATTTTGAGCGGAGGGTTTATATTAGAGTGTAAAGTTTTATATATGTAGTAGGCACAAGAGTAAGTATAAATGTTCTTTACGGTGAGTAGTTTGAGACTTTTGAATATTGGTGGAGTATGCTGTCTAGAGTGGGAATTTGTTATCATTCTGACTGCGAATGATATAGTGCAAGGAGAGCTGATTGTGGCACATAATAGCGTATCTTTGATAATATGCCTACTGTCTTTGAGATTTTCTTGGAAATTTGTTGTATGTGTGTTTGGAATTTAAGACTACTGTCAAGGTGGATTCCTAGGAATTTTCCCTCTGTGAGTCTTGTGA
>WNWK01003729.1:0-132500 GCA_009830355.1 Cherax destructor
GGGAAAAAAATAGAGAGAAAACGTACCGTAGAAGTAATATGAATCAGTGGAGAAGAGGAAAGCAACTAATAAGAAAAGAGGGGTAGTTACTGTATTAAGGTGTGTACAAGAAATAATAAAGAAACTGTAATCAAACGAGAGAGAGAGACTGTAAGGAAACAAATTAGGGAAGAGCAGTGATGTTTAAATGAAAGCCTGAAAACCTAACCCAGTCAACACCCCTAAATCCCATCCCAGCTCTTAATAACTCTCAATTTTTCCCAAAGCTTCTACATGTCACAAGGAGAGTCCACGTCCTCTTTATGAACACAGTGTAAGCGTTCATGAAAATGGACTTAAAAAATGAAAAGTACCACCAGGATAAAATTATTTTAATTCATATAAAAACAAATGTAATTCCATACGTAATATGGATAAAAAGAAACCAAACATAAAGAAGAGATAGTGAGAGATAGAGATGAAGTAGCACGTCCATTCAGAAAACAAAGGAGAGTTGAAGAATTTAAAAGTTTTCTTTACAGGGTAAAGCAACTCTATCAAGGTGATCAAGCAGGAACTACCCTGCACCTCTTTCAAGCGATAGTAGAGGTAATGTACGAGGCAAGTGTCATCATAAAGACACAAATCGTTCATAGATACGCAGTCTAGTAACAGGGGCCTACCAGCCCCTGTCCACCATATTCCCTTCTCTACTGTCTCCACCAGCCAGAGAGGTTGGTTCCAGGGCAGCCTGGTCTTGCCCAAAGTATATGAACTATGGAGAAAAACTCTGGATGTTGAAAAACACAAGGTGGGTATAATCTGCATTAGAGAGGTATATTCTGGGTTAGCCTGTTTTATACCTCGGATATAAACTGGACCCGGGTATAAACAGGCTAGCCCACTTTAACCCCGGGTATAGTTTGGCGGGGGTTAACGTGGGCTGCTACTCGGTCCCAATGAGAGTGAGACTTGTCTCAGAGAGGATTTTGTTTTTAAGTTAATTCGAGGGAGGTCAATGTTCCCAGAAAGGCTGATGAGCCTTGAGGTGGTCGACATGCTCAGAGGTGAGACCATGTTTGCCACCATCCACCCCTCTCTTAGTCACCTATCCAACTAGTACTTGCCATGTTCTACCCCTCCTGTGGCACATCTCACCTCTCTCTCAGTCACCTATGCAACTGCTCACCATCACTACCTCCTCCGCTGTCACTATCGCCTTCATCTCATTCCACCACCTCCACAATCTCCTCCACTACCACAGTCATTACCACCTCCACCACAACGACCATTACTACTACCATTACTACCATAGGAGAAAGTTGCAGTTTCTCATTTTAATATCTCCATATTGTATACGGTACACAACACCCACAAGGTAATGAGTCGGTATAATATCTGTAATATGACATTATTATCTCAATATTCCAGGTTCCTTGTTGATGGCTATACCCTTAGTCACCGAGTCTGTCTTTAAATGTTTTCATACCTTGTATGTTTGTAACCTTATAGACATTGAGGGAAAAAGGTCTTATTGACACTGATGAGGAGTGGGGGGTGGAGTTGGAAGATGACAGAACACATTCATTTAATGGCCGGGAGCTCCTCAGTAGGAGCACCCTTCCCTCCTGTGACAGGTCTCATTTATACTTTTAGTTTAAGGCAGCATCTCAATTGGCGCACCTGTCCATAGCAACAGCTTCACATCTGAGATATATTCAGTATTTCGCCGTTATTCCTATAGTTGTGATATCACATATTAGAAGAATGAACTTGAGGAATAATTGCTATTTGCCTCTTGTATAACCAGCAATACATGCAACATGAAAGAGGGTTTATTAAAAATCACACATTTACACCTTTTATTCATAAATTTAAACATTACATATCTTAAGAAACCATTAACATATTTTTACAAAAGACATATTTTTGCAATATCACATGGTACAAAATTTAAAAAAAATAATTGCATGTACCACATTTATCAATATATATAATACACATTATTATTAAAAAGTAATAAAATTAAAATATGTCAAATTTATCTTACACTAAAAAAATCAATCTCTTAAAAGTTCAAGAGTAGAACTAACAGTGAAAGTAAAAATAATAATAGCAGTAGTAGATAAAGCAGTAATAAGTACAGTAGTAATTGTAGAAGTATCAGTTTTAGTACTAGTAGTAGTAGTACTAGTACCAGTAGTAGTAGTACTAGAAGTCATATTTAGGTTAAGAAAAAAACATCCACTTTCAAAATTTCATTAATATTTTACTTATATTAACGAATTATGATGTTATAGTTAGCAGTTCACAGGTTGAAGGTAGGTAGGTCGGTAAGGAGGTAGGTAGGTAAGGAGGTAGGTAGGTAGGTAAGGAAGTAGGTAGGTAAGTAGGTAGCGTAACTGTAACGCTTTAATTCTTGGATCACTTGGACAATTATTAATTTACAATATTTCAGAGCAACATAGTAAAAAATTATTTTGTTGGAAGGAAGAAAGAACTTCAAAAAATATATATATATTTATAGTTTAGTTAGGAAAACACAGCAAGAAATTTTAGAGGCGTCCAATAGTTTTAAACTTTTATTTTTAGGAACATTTAAAATTCTTAGAAAACTTAACAAGAATTTATAAAATTTTCAGCTCAATACAGAATGTATAGAAAAGAGTAACTAAAAACTATATAAGATTTTTGAAATATATATAAAAAAAGAACTTCAGAGTAATTTTTTTTTTTAGGAAACTTTAGAATTTGTCTCAAGATGAATCCCAATTTCATTATATAAGACACGACTCACAGATTCGTTCAAATTTAAATTATTAAGGTAATACCTTCACCATTAAGAAGACAACTAATCTCCATAGTACTACTGACACTAAAGTACAAACACACGAACACACACACACACACACACACACACACACACATACACACACATACACACACAATCTGGAGAGAGAAGTAGTGGAAGCAAGTTTCATACATAGCTTTAAGAAGAGGTATGATAAAGCTCATGAAGCAGGAAGAAAGTGACTTAATATCGACCAGTGAAGAGGCGGGGCCAGGAGCTATGACTCGACCCCTGCAACCACATATAGGTGAGTAGGTGTGCGCAACTGGCTCCTGGAGTTCAACCCCACCAATAGCAAAGTCATGAAGATTGGGGAAGGGCAAAGAAGACCACAGACGGAGTACACTCTAGGGTGCAAGAGACTACAAACCTCACTCAAGAAAAAATATATTGAGGTGAGTATAACACCAGGCACATCTCCTGAGGCGCACATCAACCAAATAACTGCTGCAGCATACGGGCGCCTAGCAAACCTAAGAACAGGATTCCGACATCTTAATAAGGAATCGTTCAGGACCCTGTACACTGTGTACGTTAGGCCCATACTGGAGTATGCAGCACCAGTTTGGAACCCACACCTAGCCAAGCATGTAAGGAAACTAGAGAAAGTGCTAAGGTTTGCAACAAGACTTAGTCCCGGAGCAAAGGGGTATGTCCTACGAGGATATGATAACGACATATAAAATACTGAGAGTAATCGACAAGGTGGACAGAGACAGGATGTTTCACTGATAGGACATAGCAACAATGGGTCATATATGAAAGTTGAAGACTCAGATGAATCACAGGGATGTTAGGAAGTATTTCTTCAGTCACAGAGTTGTCAGGAAGTGGAATAGTGATGTAGTGGAGGCAGGATCCATACATAGCTTTAAGAAGAGGTATGATAAAGCTCATGGAGCAGGAAGAGTGACCCAGTAGCGGCCAGTGAAGAGGCGGGGCAGGGGGCTGTGGATTGACCCCTGCTACCACAACTAGGTGAGTACGTACACACACACACAGCCAGCAGTAACAGCCTTGTTGATCAGGCCCTGATCCACCAGGAGGCCTGGTCATAGACCGGGCCGTAGGGACATTGATCCCCGGAATGCCCTGCAGGTAGACTCCAGGTAAAGTTCTGACGAAGACAGGAAGAGAATGTTGGGGTACCTGGAGAGATTTCATGAGGAACCTGGGTTTATGACTGTCAGTCATGCTCCAAGAATCAGTCACAGTTCAACAATAGGCATACGTTATTTGAGATGGTATCGGGAATACAAACTGGAAATTTCTATTCCACAGCAGGCTTTGTTAAATCTGGCAAGTCAGACTGCAACAGGCCTACGAACCCATGACAGGCAGCTCTAACTCACACCCAAAAACATCATGAAGAGAACGATAATGGAATCTTCTGTTAAAAAACACGAGAGTAATGCTTTGTGCATAATCTTAGACAAGAGTGTTTCACTGGATTGCTTCTTATTCAATGTTTCACCCCATCAATTATTAGTTTTTTAACATGCCAGAATTAGGCTAGCGTTTCCTAGCCCAGGAACGTCTCACTCATCACCCAAGCTAACTTCCATCACGTTAAAATAATAGCCACCTTTTCTCCTTTCATCTTTTCCATATTTCTTCCTTTTTTTCATTTTTCTGCCTAGTGTGTTCTGTCCTTCAGTTTTCCCCCCTCTCTGTGTTTTTGGTCCTGCCCCTTGTGGGTCCTTAGCTCTCCTGCAGTGCCCCTTGTGGGTCCTTGGCTCTCCTGCAGTGCCCCTTGTGGGTCCTTGGCTCTCCTGCAGTGCCCCTTATGGGTCCTTAGCTCTCCTGCAGTGCCCCTTGTGGGTCCTTAGCTCTCCTGCAGTGCCCCTTGTGGGTCCTTAGCTCTCCTGCAGTGCCCCTTGTGGGTCCTTAGCTCTCCTGCAGTTCCCCTTGTGGATCCGTAGCTCTCCTGCAGTGTTCCTTTTTCTTGTCCTTAGACTGTACCCACTTTTACTTGTACTACTATTATTTCTGCTTATATCTTCTACCTTTACTATTACTACTACTACTATTGCCTCCCTTCACTCCCCTTTTTCTTGTGGCACAAACTACTGCCCCTTCTACTTCTACTTCCATAGCCATCATTACTACTTCCACTACTTCTCTTTCCTTCTCTCTTTCTCCCGTCACTGTCCTCCTCGCCTATATATACTGGCTCACTCACTCTCTTCATAAGTTTTTCTCTCTCCTATGTCCGGGTTATTTGTGTATTAATTGAAGATGCTATATGCACGGTCTGAAGTCTGTAATGAAGTGATGAGAATAGTGAAGCTTAGAAAATACTTGTTCGATGAAAGAGCATTCTTCCTCAAGGAAGATTCGGAGGCACCAAGGAAGAAGCTCATGATTACGCCACGTTTAGTTTTGGTGTTGTGGTGACAGTACAAGTGGAGAAGATCGTGCTGGTTGGTCGGTTTTCCCTAGACTTTAGAAAGAAGCTTTTACAACAGAGCTGAACCCATTGCTAGGAAATTTCTTGATCGATGTTCTCAACAGCAAAAAACTTACTGGCCCATACCGGGTAGGTCTTTCTCAGATCCAACCTCTTCTCAGCAATCAACTCTCTCCATCTGACCCATCGCGTCACTATGCTCCCTATATATACTCACGTAGTCTGCTCAGGTAGATCTGTTTGTGACTTGAAAAAGCCCAATGTGTGGGCGAGTCTACTTTTCCATCGTGTCGGTATTGTACAGCATTTATCTCCATGTTATGTTAATAGCTTATTAACATAATAAAATATATGACGAAAAACATAATATAGCAAAACAGTACAAAAACCTTCCCTCCCAAGAAAGAAGAAAACATTATAAAAAACATAGGAAGCTTGGTGGCCAAGTTGGATCATCGGGAGGTAAAGTGTGTTGGGTCACCAGGTCAAGTGTGTTGGGTCACCAGGTCAAGTGTGTTGGGTCACCAGGTCAAGTGTGTTGGGTCACCAGGTCAAGTGTGTTGGGTCACCAGGTCAAGTGTGTTGGGTCACCAGGTCAAGTCTCCCTGCAATTTTTTTTTTATTGTATTTTTATTGTCATTCAGACTGATGTTATTTGAGTGTAATTAATCCTACACAATCATCTCACAATAGTTTTGACATATGCTGTTACTACTCTGAGATATAAGGCCACAATGTGGCATAGAAAAAATAAGAGTTTGCGGCTACTGTCAACCTCAGAGTTAGTTGTGGGTTACTAGACCCAGCCACCTGGAGGTCAGTGGTTTGTCTTTAAGGTCCACTCACCAGTTACTCTATGAGGAGTTCCTGAAGGGAAACCTTTAAATATAATTGAGTCTTGTGAACGGCGTCAGTACGTAATGGTTGATGCATCTTACGGTCAGTTTAGACTGTGTGTAGACAAACTTGTCACTATAGTAAAGTAGTTAAAACACTTGGAATCATTGGGATCAGTTCATATACGATGAGTGATGTCACCAGACGAACCATGGCCGGGCTCACAGAGTAGAGAACAGAACAAAGCTTCACGTATAGGCACGGTGTTGCTCAAAATACAGCTTATCAGCTTACCTTGATAAAGCTCTGTAAACATAAGTTATTAATTACATAATAATAATAAATTCATTTTTCTACAAGTACTGTATAAGTACAGACCAAGCTGACGTTTCTAACATGTTATATAGAAACACACACTTCAGTTCCTCCCCAGGTACCTACTTACTGCTAGGCGAACAGGAACAGCAGGTGCAAGGAAACGTTCACATAATTATTATTATTAGTAGTAATAGTAGTAGTAGTAGTAGTAATAGTTTGATGCTTTCCCCAGGTCCATGTGTCCATCTGTGTCCCCTCAGATATTCTCCTTTCCCCACTTCTTATCCTACACTCAGTAATCTTCCAGTCCCTTCCCCACTTCCTTTCATACACTCAGTAATCTTCCCCAGGTTCATGTGTCCAGGAGTCCATCTGTGTCCCCCTCAGATATTCTCCCTTTCCCACTTCCTATGTAATCTAAGTCTTTCCCAGGTCCATATGTCCAGGAGTCCATCTGTGTCCCCCCAGTCCCACCCTCCAGTCCCATCCCAGGTCCGTGGTTCCAAGTGTTCATCCATACACCCTTCACCACTTCCCCGATGTCAGCAAGTCCCACCCCTGGTCCGTGGTTTCAGGTACACACCCTTCACCACTTTCCAGAGGTCAGCAGTCCCACCCTAGGTCCGTGGTTCCAAGTGTTCATCCATACACCCTTCACCACTTCCCCGAGGTCAGCAGTCCCACCCCAGGTCCGTGGGTCCAGGTATACACCCTTCACCACTTCCCTGAGGTCAGCAGTCCCACCCCAGTTCCGTGGGTCCAGGTATACACCCTTCCCCACTTCCTATCCTACACTCAGTAATCTTCCATCTAAGTCTTTCCCAGGTCCATGTGTCCAGGAGTCCATCTGTGTCCCCTCAGATATTCTCCCTTCCCCACTTCCTATCCTACACTCAGTAATCTTCCATCTAAGTCTTTCCCAGGTTCATGTGTCCAGGAGTCCATCTGTGTCCCCTCAGATATTCTCCCTTCCCCACTTCCTATGCTACACTCAGTAATCTTACCTTTCTCAGGTTCATGTGTCCAGGAGTCCATCTGTGTTCCCCTCAGATATTCTCCCTTCCCCACTTCCTATGTAATCTTCTCAGTAATCCTGCATCCAAGTCCATGTGTCCAGGAGTCCATCTGTGTCCCCTCAGATATTCTCCCTTCCCCACTTCCTATCCTACACTCAGTAATCTTCCATCTAAGTCTTCCCCAGGTTCATGTCTCCAGGAGTCCATCTGTGTCCCCCTCCTATCTGTGTCCTTCCTATCCTACACTCAGTAATCTAAGCCTTCCTCAGGTTCAGGTGTCCAGGAATCTATCCGTGGGCCCCCGGATGTCTTCCCTTCCCCTGAAGTTCTGGAAACTCGCTTCGTATTTTTGATGCCTCAACCAGTCCCACCCCCCAGTCCCACCCCCAGTCCCACCCTCCAGTCCCATCCCAGGTCCGTGGTTCCAAGTGTTCATCCATACACCCTTCACCACTTCCCCGATGTCAGCAAGTCCCACCCCTGGTCCGTGGTTTCAGGTACACACCCTTCACCACTTTCCAGAGGTCAGCAGTCCCACCCTAGGTCCGTGGTTCCAAGTGTTCATCCATACACCCTTCACCACTTCCCCGAGGTCAGCAGTCCCACCCCAGGTCCGTGGGTCCAGGTATACACCCTTCACCACTTCCCTGAGGTCAGCAGTCCCACCCCAGTTCCGTGGGTCCAGGTATACACCCTTCACCACTTCCCTGAGGTCAGCAAGTCCCACCCCAGGTCCGTGGGTCCAGGTATACACCCTTCATCACTTCCCTGAGGTCAGCAAGTCCCACCCCAGGTCCGTGGTTCCAGGTTCACGCCCGTCACCACTTCCCCAAGGTCAGCAAGTCCCAACCCCAGGTCCATGGTTCCAAGTGTTCATCCATACACCCTTCACCACTTCCCTGAAGTCAGCAGTCCCACCCCAGGTCCATGGTTCCAAGTGTTCATCCATACACCCTTCACCACTTCCCTGAGGTCAGCGTTTTAGCCACCCTTGAGGCACTGTCCATATATGATATTACTACACAAGTGTATTAATATCAGTATACGAAGGTAGATGTTATTACAGAGGAGGACACGCAGAAAATCTGCGCTTTGTAATAACATCCACCTGGACAGACCCGAACGTCGACTACCTGAGACAAGAGAGATCTCTATCCCAGTTAGCCCACCAAGGAGTGGCCACTCAATTAAAATTTTGAACATATATTTATATTTAATATTGTACCTATGTCAATTATTAAATTGTTCAATTATTTAGTTGTATAAGTCTATTTGTGAACGTTTTTATGTGCGTAAATTAGGGTAGGTTGTTGAACCTTTGTGTTCCCTGCACGATAACTGTAATTAACTTATTAATTATCTTTTTTTTTCTTGTTATTGATGTTCTTTATTTGCATGGTACGCTAAGATTCTCAAGCGCTCACTCTTCTTTACACTAAATTCTGTATTTCCACATACAAATCCTACACAATCACACAGATGCACAAATAAAGCAACACACACACACACAAACATAATCATCTGTATCAAACATACACATACATTTATTCAACAATGTATATTTTCCTCTCCTTTCGGTATTACTATTATATGAAGAAATACACACGAACTTACAAGTCACACTTCTTCCTCTACGCTACACACACACACACACACACACACACACACACACACACACACACACCCTGTAGCGGCCAGTGTAGAGGCGGGGCCAGGAGCTATGTCTCGACCCCTGCAACCACAACTAGGTGAGTACAACTAGGTGAGTACAAACACACACGTACACATATGTAAGTCAGGTGTACAAACACGGACACACCTTCAGGAGACAGTGTCGGGTCATTATCTGGAAAAGACTGGTGTCAGGACGTAGTTCCTGGTGATTGTATTATCATGGTTATTATCAAACTTTTGTGTTTCCCAGTGACTAGTTAATGATGCTGGACCCACTGAAAAGTTCTCATAAGTCTCAGTCTCGTATGTCCTGGTTATTTATGTATGTATTAATGTACAATTTTTAAATGAGACACATATGCAACACTTGCGTATCTTTATTGTGGAAACTTTTCGCCACTGTGGGGCGAAACGTTTCCACAATAAAGATACCCAAGTGTTGCATATGTGTCTAATTTATCAACTCGTCGGTTTTCTGAACCATTCGTCTACAATTTTTAAATGTATACAAGTATTTATGAATATTTAAGCATTTGTATACATATGAATATGCATATATGGTGGTCACGGTTTCGAGACATATTTGCTGATTATGTAGACAAAATGAAGGATGGTGGAGAGAAGGGCCCTAGTGAGAGTAATTAATGAGTTGTGTGGCGCTATATATTATATATATATATATATATATATATATATATATATCATCACCAAGAACAATATTAATGTTCACTATGATAAACGCAACCAAGAACAATACTGGTGTTCACCTTTACATTAACAGTCAGTGTTGTACATGAACAACACTGACTTGAACAACACCGACATGAACAACACTGACTTGAACAACACCGACATGAACAACACTGGCTTGAACAACACCGACATGAACAACACTGGCTTGAACAACACCGACATGAACAACAATTGTACATAAAATTTAATTCTATTGAGTAATAACAAACAAGTACTCAGACAAGATAGTAAATTTATCATCTAATTACTTAATAAAAAAAAAATTCAGTGGTTGATTCATAGCTCCTGGTCCCTCTTCATAACATCATTTTACCGATTTTGTTGATTTCTGGTCTACAGGGACTGATCATATCCATTCTTGAAGCTGTGTATATTGTTTGCCTCCACCACCACTTGACCTAGTACAGTCCACTTACCTCCCTAAGACTGGAAAAGTAATTATATATTCTAGTACACAAGTGATATCACAATATGCAAAACAACCACTCTGAAAAATCGCCTTAGATATCACGAATGCCCTTGGAAGTTCACTATTTTCTCACATTTGTTGTTTTGCATATTCTGGTATGTTAATGGTAGAGTAACTTAACAAAACATAACAACTTTAACACAAGATAAAAAAAAAAGCTAGGTGGGCAGGTTGGGTCACCGGGAGATAAAGTAGGTTTGGTCACCAGGTCAAGTCTACCTGGAATTGTTTTGACTTGTAATTTTTTGTTTTATTGTGTTTATAGTTTCATTCAGGTGAATCACAACTGTTTTGAGTTAACACAGTTAATGCAAAACAGCTGTGATTCACGTCACTACTTCCTCTTTCATACACACTACTTCCTCTTTCATACACACTACTTCCTCTTTCATACACACTACTTCCTCTTTCATACACACTACTTCCTCTTTCATACACACTACTTCATCTTTCATACACACTACTTCCTCTTTCATACACACTACTTCATCTTTCATACACACTACTTCCTCTTTCATACACACACACACACACACACTACTTCCTCTTTCACACTCACACTCACACACACACACAGTTTGCAACAAGACTAGTCCCGGAGCTAAGGTGTATGTCCTACGAGGAGAGGTTAAGGGAAATCGACCTGACGACACTGGAGGACAGGAGAGATACGGGGACATGATAACGACATATAAGATACTGAGAGGAATAGACAAGGTGAACAGAGACATAATGTTCCAGAGATGGGACACAGCAACAAGGGGACACAGTTGGAAGTTGAAGACTCAAATGAATCACAGGGATGTTAGGAAGTATTTCTTTAGTCATAGAGTGGTCGGGAAGTGGAATAGCTTGGGAAGCGATGTAGTGGAGGCAGGTTCCATACATAGCTTCAAGGAGAGGTATGATAAAGCTCATGGAGCAGGGAACGTGACCCAGTAGCGGCCAGTGAAGAGGCGGGGCCAGGAGCTGTGACTCGACCCCTGCAACCACAACTAGGTGAGTACACACACACACACACACACACACACACACACACACGCCCCGGTGGCCTGGTGGCTAAAGCTCTCGCTTCACGCACGGAGGGCCCGGGTTCAATTCCCGGCGGGGCGGAAACATTTCGAAGTGTTTCCATACACACACATACATACAACAGGCCTAGTGTCTAATCGACATGTGCCTAAGACAAAATGGTAACTAACTAACACACTACTTCCTCTTTCACACACACACACACACACACACACACACACACACGCATTGACACACATACTGACACACACACACACATTGACACACACACTCAGAAGTGTCTCTATTCGCGGATGATGTGAAAATAATGAGGAGAATCACATGGGAAGAGGACCAGGCAGGGCTGCAAACAGACCTGGACAAGCTCGACATCTGGTCTAGCAGATGGCTTCTCGAATTCAATCCCTCCAAATGCAAAGTCATGGGGATCGGAGAAGGGCAAAGAAGACCGCTGACAGAGTACAAGCTAGGCGGACAAAGGCTACAAACCTCGGCAAAGGAGAAAGACCTTGGAGTGAGTATAACGCCAAGCACGTCTCCGAAGGCACACATCACCCAGATAACTGCGGCAGCATATGGGCGTCTGGCAAACCTTAGATTAGCGTTCCGTTACCTTAACAAGGACTCGTTCAAGACACTGTATACCGTGTACGTCAGGCCCATACTAGAATATGCAGAACCAGTCTGGAACCCACACCTGGTCAAGCACGTAAGGAAAACTGGAGAAAGTGCAAAGGTTTGCGACAAGGTTAGTTCCACAACTCAGGGGCCTGTCTTATGAAGAAAGATTGAGGGAAATAGGACTAACAACACTGGAGGAAAGAAGGGTCAGAGGAGACATGATAACGACATACAAAATACTGCGGGGAATTGACAAGGTAGATAGTGACAGGTTGTTTCAGAGAGGGAACACAGAAACAAGGGGACACAACTGGAAGCTGAAGACTCAGATGAGTCAAAGGGATGTCAGGAAACATTTCTTCAGCCACAGAGTAGTCAGGAAGTGGAATGGACTAGAGAAAGATATAGTGGAGGCAGGAACCATACATAGTTTTAAGACAAGGTATGATAAAGCTCATGGAGCAGGGAGAGCAGAGACCCAGTAGCAGACAGCGAAGAGGCGGGGCCAGGAGCTGAGTCTCGACCCCTGCAACCACAATTAGGTGAGTACAATTAGGTGAGTACACTTCGGGAAGGAGCTGAGGTTCTGAGTGTGCCACTTACCATAATATTCAACAGATCCCTTGAAACTGGGCAGCTACCTGAGATATGGAAAAAGGCCAACGTAGTCCCCATCTTTAAAAAAAGAGACAGAAAAGAGACACTAAACTATCGACCGGTGTCACTTACGTGTATAGTGTGCAAATTCTTGGAGAAGATCATCAGGAAAAGAAAGGTGGAGCATCTGGAGCAGAACAGGATAATCAACGCCAGACAGCACGGATTCCGGGAAGGCAAATCCTGTGTAAGAAACCTCCTGGAGTTCTATGATAAAGTAACAGAGGTAAGGCAAGAGAGAGAAGGGTGGGTTGACTGCAATTTCCTGGACTGCAGGAAGGCCTTCGACACAGTTCCTCATATGAGATTAGTAAAAAAGTTGGAAGACCAAGCGTGTATAACAGGAAGGGCACTGGAATGGATCAGGGAATACCTCACAGGGAGGCAACAACGGGTCATGGTGCGTGATGAGGTATCACAGTGGGCGCCTGTGACGAGCGGTGTACCGCAGGGGTCAGTCCTAGGACCAGTGCTATTCTTGGTATATGTGAATGACATGACGGACGGGATAGACTCAGAAGTGTCTCTGTTCGCAGATGATGTGAAATTAATGAGGAGAATCACATTGGATGAAGACCAAGCAGGACTTCAAAGAGACCTGGACAAGCCTGACATCTGGTCTAGCAACTGGCTTCTCGAATTTAACCCCACCAAATGCAAAGTCATGAAGATAGGAAAAGGGCAAAGAAGACCGCTAAGCGAGTACAGGCTAGGTGGACAAAGGCTACAAACCTCATCAAAGGAGAAAGACCTTGGGGTGAGTATAACGCCAAGCACGTCTCCGGAAACACACATCAACCAGATAACCGAGGCAGCATATGGGCGACTGGCAAACCTAAGATTAGCGTTCCGTTACCTTAACAAGGAATCGTTTAAGACACTGTACACCGTGTACGTCAGGCCCATACAAGTATGCAGCACCAGTCTGGAACCTACACCTGGTCAAGCACGTCAAGAAATTAGAGAAAGTGCAAAGGTTTGCGACAAGGCTAGTTCCACAACTCAGGGGACTGTCCTATGAAAAAAGGTTGAGGGAAATAGGACTAACAACACTGGAGGACAGAAGGGTTAGAGAAGACATGATAACGACATACAAAATACTGCGGGGAATCGACAAGGTAGATAGTGACAGGATGTTCCAGAGAGGGAACACAGAAACAAGGGGACACAACTGGAAGCTGAAGACTCAGATGAGTCAAAGGGATGTTAGGAAGCATTTCTTCAGCCATAGAGTAGTTAGGAAGTGGAATAGTCTAGCGAACGATATAGTGGAGGCGGGAACCATACATAGTTTTAAGACAAGGTATGATAAAGCTCATGGAGCAGGGAGAGCAGAGACCCAGTAGCGGACAGCGAAGAGGCGGGGCCAGGAGCTGAGTCTCGTCCCCTGCAACCACAATTAGGTGAGTACACACTGACACACACACGCACGCATATACAACTGGCCTAGTGTCTAATCGACATGTGCCTAGGACAAAATGGTAACTAACTAACACACACACACACACACACACACACAGCAACAAGGGTTCACAACTGGAAGCTGAAAACTCAGATGAGTCACAGGGATGTTAAGAAGTATTTCTTCAGCCATAGAGCTTTCAGGAAGTGGAAAAATCTAGAGAGTGATGTAGTGGAGCCAGGATCCATACATAGCTTTAAGAAGAGGTATGATAAAGCTCATGGAGCAGAGAATGGACCTAGTAGCGACCAGTGAAGAGGCGGAGCCAGGAGCAATGAATCGACCCCTGCAACCACAATTAGGTGAGTACACACATACACATTCACATACCACCACCATACAAATCACACCTCCCGCCTTTCAACAGATACTAAATTGACATGAGTCACTCTGACTTTTTTGGGTTATCCTAGGTCCTCTACACATATGCTGCTATGTATGATAATCTATGTAAATGTATTTGTGTATACCTGAATAAACTTACTTACTCAAAGACACTTCAACAGGATATATTACCACAACTCTCCCCTCCCCTCCCATCACCACCTTCCCTACCTCTCATACTTGTTCAATCATGTTAGATTCAGCCCCCTTCTCACCCTTCCCACTCTCACCCTCTCAACCTTCTTCCTCTCAGAAACGAGATAACGGGTGAGAGTTACCACTTTCTCTCCTCAAACTATCCCACTCAAACCCTTACTGCATCTGTACACACGAACTCATTTCAGATAGAAATTCATATAAAAAAAAAAATCTACTTTAAATGCTCATTGTATATTTGTCTTATATTTATAAAAACAATATTTATCATTATTATATCTAAATATTTAAAAAGAATACCATCTTAATGCTCACCTCACCCACCTCACAAAACATGATATGCCTAAAACCTGGCATACAAGCGCTCAATGCTATCCTTCGAAATCTCCCCTGACACATCACATACCACTTTCAAAACAAAACATCATCACCCATGTTGTTTCTGCAATTGTTATTAGCAGAAAATTGGTAGCGTAGAAACCTGCTGAGAGTTTTGCTCATTTTCCACAACAAACAGTATTAATTATATAAGTAACAGAGATAGTGGCTTATGTGAGAAAGCGATGAGGTTAAGATAGTGAGTGGTGTAAGAATGTTTGTCACGTAAGAAATTGAAGTGTGTAAGAAAATACGGTGTGAAAGGAACGTGTGTAAGAGAGTTTGGTACTTAAGGAAGTAAGATATTTTAGAAAGCGATGAGTTTACGAAAATGAAGTGTGTAAGACTGGGAGGTGTGTAAGACTGGGAGGTGTGTAAGACTGGAAGATGTGTAAGACTGGGAGGTGTGTAAGACTGGGAGGTGTGTAAGACTGGGAGGTGTGTAAGACTGGGAGGTGTGTAAGACTGGAAGGTGTGTAAGACTGGAAGATGTGTAAGACTGGGAGGTGTGTAAGACTGGGAGGTGTATAAGACTGGGAGGTGTGTAAGACTGGGGGGGTGTAAGACTGGGAGGTGTGTAAGACTGGGAGGTGTATAAGAATGGGAGGTGTGTAAGACTGGGTGGGAGGTGTGTAAGACTGGGTGGGAGGTGTGTAAGACTGGGAGGTGTGTAAGACTGGGAGGTGTGTAAGACTGGGAGGTGTGTAAGACTGGGAGGTGTAAAAGATTGGGAGGTGTGTAAGACTGGGAGGTGTGTAAGACAGGGAGGTGCGTAAGACTGGGAGGTGTGTAAGACTGGGAGGTGTGTAAGACTGGGAGGTGTGTAAAACTGAGAGGTGTGTAAGACTGGGAGGTGTGTAAGACTGGGAGGTGTGTAAGACTGGGAGGTGCGTAAGACTGGGAGATGTGTAAGACTTGGAGGTAAGAATGTGAAGAGTGTAAGAATGTATCAGGTGTCAGACAATAACTTGTATAAGAGTGTAATGATGTAAGAGATATACGAGCATCGTCTTTAAGAATATACCCTGTGTATGAAAGTGACCAGAGTAAGAAAGTGAGATGTGTGAGAAAGTGACCAATGTAGGCACACTGGAAGCTCTCCTGACACACTGATTTGTTATCTGGTTTAATGAACAAACCATTAACTGATGTCATAATTTTCATTCTAAATTTTAAGCAGATCATTAATCCTTTTATAAGTACTCTCCAGTTTTCAGTCATTAGATTTATCCTTTTGAGTGTCTATAAACATTCATCTACATATTTTTGGTGTGCTCATTAGGTTTTATATATTTCCTTGTTTATGAAAATCATTACGACTTCACACGCTTTACACAAGACAGAATGTTCCTTACCCTTTTACAACAACACCTTCTTTACAATACATTAAAATCTAATTTTCGTGTGAATTAAATACTGAAACTCAACTTGTGATAATCCCAAAAAGATCCTTTATTGCTGATGATGAGGACACGAAATTTAATTTTGTTGGAGACGATGACATAAAGGGGCAATTTAAACCCCATTAGCAAAGGAGGTATTAGGTCTGCCTTGAGGCTTTGTTGAACTGCGTTCTTAAACGTCATTATGGGACTTAAATCGCAATTAACTCAGCATTATGTTTTTTTTAAATACCAAACAGATGATTATAAGTCAACTCAAGAAAATTTTTCCTATCTTTTATTGACTATTACTGAATGTAGTTGAAAAGTAATTACTGAGCCTTACTACACAAAACTAACGGTATTTGTATAATATTACACAAACTAGTCATACATATACACACACGCGCACACACACACACACACACACACACACACACACACACACACACACACACACACACACACACACACACACTTTATGTGCTAAGAAACATGTCATCAACTTCCGCCGTCCTTCTTACGATAAGACGTATTGACGACCGAGGCTGTTACTTGCAGTAGCATCACTGGTGGAGTTGGTGGCGCTGGTGGTAAATTCGTCAGGAAATAGGGCAAGTGTCTCCTGACACGAGTCTTCGTCGAATAATGACCCATAACTTGTGAAGTATATTGTGGCTTACATAGGTAAGGTTTAACACCCCAATTAAAAAAAACAGAATCACTTTCTATAAGAGTCGTAAAATAATGGCTGAGATAAATGTGACTTGCAGCAGAGGAATCGCTGTATACAAGATGTAAACTGAATATGAAAATGGAATATAATATTGACAAGTTGATAAGTAAGACACATATGCAACAGTTATGTATCTTTATTCCGAAACGTTTCGCCTACATAGGCGAAACATAGAAGAAAGAAGATCATTCTGTACCTAGATACTTTTCTGTTGCAGTGTCTCACAGTTAATATGAAAATGGTATATAATATATATGAAAATGGTATATAATACCGTTTCGGAATAAAGATGCCTAACTCTTGCATATGTGTCTGACTTATCAAGATGGTAACTGTCTATAAAAGCAAAATATTCTGTTGCAAAAGTTGATAAGAGTTTTATAGAAGTATATAACACTAAAGAAAAAATTAGGTAAAATTGTATAAACATGAACAAGACTTGTCAAAAATCAGAAGAGCTACAGATAATTTAAATTTTTAAATGACAGTAGTCATGATAGGCAAAAGAAATTGCTAAAAACGTGGAAAATATATATAAGAATACAATAAGTCACGACATCGTAAAACACTTGTAAACAACCCACGGAAGAGGTAGTATTCGAAACCATATCAAAACGATTCTAATGCAAATTTTCAAAAATGTTTTCATTACTTAAGTAGGAAAATTGAGAAACTAGTCATCATTCTTTATTATTAACTATTCAGGAGAGTTTGTTTAAGGAGCAAATTGCAAATACACAAGATATAAGAGAGAACACAGTGTGATATATGGCACTGGTTTTGGGCTACCATTCCATTACGTAGGCACGTGCATAACGCAAGTTTCCTTCAACGTTCAGTTTATTCCTGTCTTGAGTCTTTATAGTAGCCAGCTCAGAAAATGCGGATCTAAATATCGTCAGAATCCGTACAACGTGACGTAAGATTAGGGGGTAAACATTGTTATTTGTTTTGAAGTCGTCCTGAGTCAAATTTCAGCTCAAGGAACTCTTCCTCGTCCGAAACATAAGCTACGTCACATTGGAATGGATACCTGTTGACTTTCTTAGCCTTGCACTTTCCGTCCAAATCAGGAAAGAAGCGGACGAATTTCGTTTTGTTCAGTCATTTGAGAGATGATTAGATTTTTTTAAACATGAAAAGGAGATGCTCAAACGTGAAAACGGAAGCCAAATTTGCAAAGCAGGTTGTGTTTCCATCCTCTATTCGACTTTTCCACAGGTCTGTTTGGGCCATGAAGGCGCGAAGAGGTCCACAAGATAGAGACAGCTGCAATCCTTCGTACTTGAACTTTTCAATGAGATCTGGTTTCTGTTGCAAAGCCGCCTGGGCATGTTGCCATTCGAAAGCCATCGAACATTCGTGCGATGGCTATCGAATGGCAAGGCTTGATGGTGGGAATCTATGTCCTTACACGGCTCTTTGAACTGAAGACTGTTCAAGGACGTGGTGGCCGGGCTCAGATCATCCCTCATTTCGACAAGAGGAATCATGGATGCCAAACTTTCTCGATGAAGGACCCAGTGTAACAATAACAGAGGGGAATCTTTTTTTTCCACCTTATTCACGAAACCGAATCGCGAACTAAGTATTGCCGGAGCTTCATCTGTTAAAAGATTTACCGCCGATTCCTACAAAGGTTGATTTTCATTAAAGACGTTCGATACCACTTCAGAAATATATGTTGCTGTAGGAGAAGTTTGCAGGAAGTGACACATTACCACTTCCTCCTACACGCTGTCGCCTATGATAAAACGTTCATCAGCGGCTGAGAAAACTTACCGATGCCAGTCATTTCATAAGACTGTATTGAAAAGACAGAAGCCCATATCTGGTTTATGACTTGATCTTTAATGTGTTGAGACAACATCGATCCTTCCTTTGACAGAGTCGTTCAATAGAGATATATGCGAGAGCTTGTTTGCACTATCCTATCTTAGGACAAACTCTGCAGTAATCAGTAGACTTGGCTTCATGCGGGGTCCCTTAGACTTTAAGGTTCTTCTTTTTCGTTGATATCAAGAGAACCATGTCATAGGATTCCTTAACAATATTTGATTTAGCGAAAGGCTCCAGTAGTGTAACTTCAAGGACTCCTTTCCCGCCTCAAAATGTGCCTTGGTTTTTTCTGTAAATTCGGGATAGATTGTCTTAAGATGACTTTCCAAGTGTGATGGGCACATCCCATCATTGTTCAGAGCCGAAGCATATAAAATAGAACACACTGTGGGAGTTCTGTCACTCTTATGAAGAGGCACGAATCAGTACTTGATGTAATCGTCCAGTAACATTTTTATGTATTCTTGCTGATGGCTTGGTTCCGCTTGCAATATGTTCGTTTGGGAAAAAAGATATTTGTAAACATTACAAAAAAAATTGGTCAAATAATTAAATTTCAATGCTCGATTTTCTTTTAATACAATATAAAATCATAAAAACTTTGTAGGTCAGGAAATCAGTCACTACCCATTTGCTTTTTCTACGATTTCGGAGGTTTAAAAGCAAGATTTCCAGTTTAATGTTAACTGAATAGAAATAAATGAATTAAAAAACCACATGCTTAAAATCTGAATACTGTTTGTGTGAAAAATGTATTTCAATTTCCAGACTTAAACTGTAGATAGGCAAGATAAATGAGTAACCGTTGGATGTCTTTATTCAGAAACTCTTCACCTACACAGTAGACTCCATCAGTTGGATACAGAGGTTGCAAATATGAAGACAGCATGAGAGGAAAGGTAAAGATAATGTGATAGTCCATCAACCTTGAAGGAGTAGTCTGAGGTGGTCAGTGTTGTCTGATGTATTCAGCTTCGTAGTCTTGAACCAAGGTTCAATGACCACCACCACCATCACATGATCATGAGCACCACATGATGATTCCCACCACCACATAATGAACACCACATAATCATCATCACCAGCACATGATCACGAACACCAAAGATCATGAACACCAAATGATCACGAACACCAAATGATCATGTACACCACATGACCATAAGCACCAGCACATTACTATAAACACTACCACATGGCCATGAACATCACATGATCATAAACACAACCACATGATTATTAACATCACATGATCATAAAATCATTCCCATGACCATAACATCAAAGTATCAGTCAATGATTACAATTCATTTCTGAGTTGGGAATTTCATTCTCTAAAAAAAAAAAACGGAACAATTAGCATGATTTTCAAAAGATAAAATTACAATTATTGTTTCAAGCATAAAGTTCAACTCTACTGTTGCCCCTGCTTACCCAGCAGTAAGTAGGTATCTGGGTGTTAGGTAACTGTTGTGTGTAAAAAATGATATGTTATAAGACTCGCATCAGATTCTGCTGAAATAAAGTCTTGAGAGATAAATTATTATATATTATATTGCATTTTATGAAGCGCTAATCCTCCTAAGAGGGAGATGATAGCATGGGATCCTTGACAAGTCATGTTGTTGGTGATTATAAATCATATCAGAGCAAAATAAAATATTTTTAAAAGAGTAATAAAAATAAATGCGCAACTGAAATTAAGAATATACAGTGGACCCTCGGTTTTCGTTCACATCCAAACTCGAACAATTATGTAAATGTATTTTTGTAAGAGATTTTGTAAGTGTATTTTTGGGGTTCTGAAACGACTAATTTAATTTACATTTGTCCTTATGGGAACAAATTCGTTCGGTAATGGCACTCAAACAGCATTCTGGAAAGAATTTTCTACGAAAACCGAGGGTCCACTGTACTCTCAATATAGGAACTATCAAGCAAGAGAAAAAATGGCCGAAAGCCACGATGCACACAACTTTTTTGCCTTTGGCTTTTGCCAACAAAGCTAAAACATATTATGCTAGGTAGCGTAAAATTAACTTACTCGATATTGAGGAAGCATAACACTATTGGTAAAAGAAACTCCACAAGCCAATAAAATTAAAACACAATATTCAAATTTTGGAAGTATTGATTAACATCCTCGGAAAATTCATATTGGTTAATGCATGCAATCCACAGCACAAAAAATGCTGGGAAAGCAGAGGAATTTAATATGCAAAGAGAATTTTTAAAATATTAAAAAAAATTATTGATAGGATGAGATAAAAATAAGTTTATAGACTGAACTTTTAATGACATAAATATACCTGATCACTTAAATAGCTAGAATCGAAAACAGAAATTGCAAAGCAAATTATAACTGACAAGTCAGAGTCATAAGATAGGTGGTTGAACTACTAAAGAAGAAATGTTTATCTAAACTACTAATATTTAAGTTTCTCTGTGAGAATTACACCGTATAAGCAATAAAGAAAGTGAAAAAAAACAGCGTTTTCAACTGCACGCATGGGAAAGACAGTTAAAAAAAAGATAAATGATAAATCGCCTAGAAAACCAACGTGTTCGTCATGTTTACATATATTTAGGATGTTAGTTTTGTCGTAGGATGAATGTCGTATCGTAGTTTAAAGTATACGTAGAGCCTAATTTAGCTATATGTAGAGTGTATATGTATTACCTAATGGGACTTTCTTTTAAGAAAAACAAAACAAAAACTCAACCAAAATTAATTACATACTAGTAAACCACTCATAATAAAAAAGTGTGCGAAATAATTCAGCTAGACTAGCAATCTCTGTATAAACGTTTTCTTCAAAGATTTAAAATGAGGCGAAAGAGATACATCATAATCTACACCTGAAAGATCCTGGAAGGACTGGTCCCTAATCTGCACACAGAAATCACTCCCAACGAAAGCAAAATACTTGGCAGGCGGTGCAACATACCCCCATTGAAAAGTAGGGGCGCAATTAGTATATTAAGAGAAAACACAATAAGTGTCCAGGGCCCAAGACTGTTCAACAGCCTCCCACCAGCCATAAGGGGAATTACCAATAGACCCCTGGTTGTCTTCAAGAGGGAGCTGGACAGATACCTAAAGTCAGTGCCGATCAGCTGAGTTGTGGTTCGTACGTTGGACTACGTGCGGCCAGCAGTAACAGCCTCGTTGATCAGGCCCTAATCCACCAGGAGGCCTGGTCATGGACAGGGTTGTGGGGGCCTTGATCCCCGGAATACTCTCCAGGTAGGAGTCAGTAGAACTTATAAGACAATATGAGAAAAAGATTTACATTACACCGAGATAATAGGTAAAATAAAAATGAAAATCATAGGCATGTGCTAAATTAATAGTAAGATCCAAAAATTCTGCAAGAATCATTTATGAAAAATTCAAGAAGAAAAATCACAATATAAGCAAATAAGTAATAATAAAATAAAATTAAACAGAAAACAATAAAATAAGCAGCACCAAAATAATTACGGCATATTGAATTGTGAAAAAGCAAAGCGCAAATGCTGCTCATTGACTGTAATCATTGTAAAGAATAAAAAAAAAGTAGAAATGGTAAAAGAAATGACCTCAGTGATTAGGATAAACATAGCAAATAGAACATTGCAAGTAATTAAAAGAGATTGAAGCAGACTGTCAATAGACAAGTTATGAAAAGACAGTAGGAGGTAAAAAACACTGAATATGACTACAATAGAAGGTTGAAGGCCAAGCAGAGACATAAATACGGCGTACAGAAGATTTGATGGGATGGAGAGAGATTTTCCAAGAGAGGATTAAAAAAAGGGATACGTGGGCTCAGGTTAAAGTTGCTGGTACAGATGAGACACAGGGATTGGGGAAAAAATTTATTCTGTATTAATTAAGGTAGTCAGGACGTGGCAAGATCTAAATAATGAAGTGAAGTGTCAAGGCCCTGGTGGCTTGGCAACAACGAGTTTAAAAATGTAACCAAGAGGTATATACCACTGCATAACTCAAGCTTTTGTTCTTAACAGCACCCTCTTCCTGTCTGCCATTAATAGCCTTGTCTCTGTTCTCCTTTCCACTATATGGATGTTTCTGTCGACGATTTTGCTATAGCTTGCGCACTTTCTGGCTGTCGCCTTGTGGCGCCCTGTCTCCTGTTTGTTACTGATCTGGCTTCCAACTGGGCCACCGCTCATGGATATAAATTTTCTGCTGCCAAAACACACCAGATAACTTGCACAATGCTTCCTTTCATCCCTCATACAGTTCTTTACCTGAATGGCTCCCGTATCCCTGAACAAGTTACGGTCAAACATTGTTCCTCGGTTGGATCACCGAATATCCTGGAAGCCTCCCAAACCCTTCATGAAAACTTCTTCTCATAGCCTCTTGAACCTACTAAAAACTCACCTTTTTCTTAAGGGTAGATATACTGGTCCTTCACCTTCAGTAAGTCTTAATTAATCACATCTAAACTAGACTGCGGTAACTGTATTCTTAGTCCTCGCCACTAGTCTTTTTATACTTGATCCCCAACATCATCAAAGAGTAAGTTTACTTGTCTGGGCTTTTTAATCTTCTCCAGTCGATAGCCTATATGCAGAGATGAACGTCACGTATTTACAGTACAGACGTGATGCCCATTGTCTCCGTTATCTCGTCAGCTCCATGACCTTCATGATCATTCAACGCAAACAACAGAAACACATATTAGTAAGACTAATTTGTTTAATTGTCACTCCAATTGATTACGCCTCTTTGCTCGTACTGACTCTCATGGCTTCCCTTAATTTACATCCCCTTCACGTTCTTCCTACCTCTTACTTTTAATCTCTCTCCTTGGGAAGTTCCAGTGATTCATGTTTGCTCTTCCCCACTTCCATATGAAAACGCTCACCTGCTTCATACAACTTTACGTTTACTCGATAATTTCCAAACTCACTCTTATTCTTTTGCAGTGTACATTCATGGTTCTAAATCTCTTCGATGGTGTTGGATATGGAGTTGATTTTTATCAATGAATCATAAGAGGTCATTTATGAGAATTAGCTAATATTTTTACAGCAGAGTTATATGCAATTCTCTCTACCATCATCCACTCTGACGACATCCATCTCGTCATTCGTAGTTTCACACTTCCACATTGCGTTTCAGGTTATCCTGAATTCGACACCCGTCATGTTTCGTGTACAGCTTTGATTATGTTGCATTTCAAGTAAGATCAAAGAAGTCATATTTTCTGGTTCCTGGACATGTTCAGGACAATTAACATGCATATTCTGCTGCTCGGTCATCTATTTGGGACCTCCCGATTTCTTTTCAGTACTCTGTCGTCACCACCGCAACTGCTGGCAACAACTCTGGTTCGCTTTGCACAACAAACTATTTTCTATCAAACCACGTTTGAGATTGTGGTTATTTTCTTCCCACTGTTGTCTGGTTTGGAAAACTACACTCTAGTGCTTATGTATTAGACAAAAATGACTCACTGATACCCTCATGGAGAAACGACCGGCATCACTCTGAGGACTGTCAGGTCACACTATCTGTTCAACATATCGTGGTAGATTGTCGTGCCTATCAGAGTGCATACAGAATCCACTTCCTACGTGTAAGCCTTCCCAATAAACTCTTATTAACCTCTTCACCGAAAGTCCCACCTCTGAGGCAGACTCTCTCTTTGACTTAATAGCTACAAACAACCTACTGCACCAACTTTGATTTCAATTATACTTTTGCACTAACCTCTCTACTCCACTAACCCCTCACCTACACTAACCCCTCACCTCCACTGACCCCTCACCTACACTGACCCCTCACCTCGCACATCCCTGCCCCTCATTCACTCTTAACCGTTACACATTCCTTCTTTCTCACCTCCCTCGCGGTATGAATTTATCACTTAATTTGATTACAATAATAATATTCCATTAATGCAATCAGAAGACTACACACACACAAGAACCTCAATAAGGATGCACTCACGATCCTATTTACGGCATGTGTCATCATCTAAAGACATTGAAAAAGTGCACAGAATTTCCAAAGCTGCAGGTATGAGTTATGAAGATAAACTGGAGGAGCTAAACTAACATTACAGGTCAGAAAAACTGGAGATAAAATAATTACGACGTATGAAATACTGAAAGGATTTGACAGGGTAGAAAGGGTGAGCATGTTTTGAGAAACATGCGGGTCTCAGGGAAGAGCTAGCAGTTAAAGACACGTATGCATCACAGGGATGTTAGGAAACAGGTACTTAGCCTTAGAGTGTTCAGGAAGTGGAATAACCTATAGAGCGAAGAAGTAAAGGCGGGATCCATACATACTTTTTAGAGGAATGGAATTGCTATCACAGCCAGGAGAGAATGAAGCTAATAGAGGCTAGTAGAGAGGCTGGGCCAGGAGCCGAGACAAACTTTGCAACTACAATTACGTGAGCACAATAAGGTGAATGAACACACACTCACACACACACAAACACACACACACACACACATACACACAGGAATGGTAACAGATGCCATCTTTCCAACGGGATATCAGATCCTGAGGAAAGACAGAGGGAACAGAGGGGGTGGAGGAGTGGCACTGCTCATCAAAAACCAATGGAATTTTGATGAGCTAGAGAGAGAGGAGACAGAGGAGAAGCAAGAGACTACATAATAGGAACACTTCAGTCTGGAGGTCCCAAGGTGGTAATTGCAGTGATGTATAACCCACCACACAACAGCGGGAGGCCGAGGCAAGAGTATGATGAGAGTAATAGAGCGATGGTTGACATACTGGCTGAAGTGGCCGGAAGAGCTCATGCAAGCAGGGCAAAGCTGCTGATTGTGGGTGACTTCAATCACAAGGAAATTGACTGAGAGAACCCGGAGCCACATGGGTGACCAGAAACGTGGAAGGCTAAGATGATGGAGGTGGTACTGGAAAAAATCATATACCAACACGTAAGGGGCACTACCAGAGAGAGAGGAGAGGATGAACCAGCAAGACTGGACCTACTATTCACCTTTAGTGCAGATATTGAGGACATCGCATATGAAAGACCCATCGGTGTCAGTGACATGGTTCTGAGCTTCGAATACATAGAGTTACAAGTGGAGAGGGAAGCAGGAAGGGTAGGACGAATGAAGCCAAACTACAAGAGAGGGGACTACACAGGCATGAAGAATTTCCAGCACGGGGTTCAGTGGGACAGAGAACTGGCAGGGAAGTCAGTAAATGAGATGATGGTATATGTGACAGCAATATGCAAAGAAGCGGAGGAAAGGTTGGTACCCAAGGGTAACATAAATAACTAGAAAGCCAGGATAAACCCTTGGTTCACCCAAAGGTGTAGTGAGGCAAACACCAAGTGTGCTAGAGAATGGAAGTATAGAAGGCAAAGGACCCCATGAGAATAAGGAGAGCAGTCGTAGAGCCAGAAATGAATAAGCACAGGTAAGAAGGGAGGTCCAACGACAATACAAAAATGACATAGCGAAAGCCAAATCTGACCCGAAGCTGTTGAACAGCCATATCAGGAGGAAAACAGTAATCAAGGACCAGGTAATCAGGCTGAGGAAGGAAGGAGGAGAGATCACAAGAAATGACCGTGAAGTTTGTGAGGAACTCAACATGAGATTCAAAGAAGTATTCTCAGAGGAGACAGAAGGGACTCCAGAAAGGCGGAGAGGTGTGGTACACCACCAAGTGTTGGGCACAATACATACAACCGAGGAAGAAGTGAAGAGGCTGCTAAGCGAGCTAGATACCTCAAAGGCGATGGGGCCGAATAACATCTCTCCATGGGTCCTGAGAGAGTGAGCTGAGACGCTATGTGTACCACTAACAAAAACCTTCAACACATCTATCGAAACAGGGCGACTACCTGAGGTATGGAAGACAGCAAATGAAGTCAATATTTTTAAAAAAAGGAGACAGGCTCGAAGCATTAAATTACAGGTCAATGTCACTGACATGTATAATATGCAAAGTCATGGAGAAGATTATCAGGAGAAGAGTGGTGGAGCACCTAGAAAGGAATGAGCTTATCAACAACAGCCAGCACGGTTTCAGGGACGGGAAATCCTGTGTCACAAATCTACTGGAGTTCTATGAAAGGGTGACAGCAGTAAGACACAAGAGAGAAAGAGAGAGAGAGAAGGGGGGTTGGTAGATTGCGTTTTCTTGGACTGTAAGAAGGCTTTTGACACAGTTCCACACAAGAGATTAGTGCAAAAGCTAGACGACCAGGCAGGGACAAAAGGGAAGGCACTGTAATGGATCAGGGAATACCTGTCGGGAAGACAACAGCAAGTCATGGTACATGACGAGGTGTCAGAGTGGGTGCCTGTGACGAGCGGGGTTTCCACAGGGGTCAGTCCTAGGACCGGTGCTGTTTCTGATATATGTGAACGACATGACGGAAGGAATAGATTCAGATATGTCCCTGTTTGCAGATGATGTGAAGTTGATGAGAAAAATTCAATCGGACGAGGACCAGGCAGAACTACAAAGAGATATCGACAGGCTGCAGGCCTGGTCTAGAAACTGGATCCTGGAGTTCAACCCCACCAAGTGCAAAGTAATGAAGATTGGGGAAGAGCAAAGAAGACCACAGACAGAGTACAGTCTAGGGTGTTAGATACTGCAAATCTCACTCAAGGAAAAGGATCTTGGGGTATGTATAACACCGGGCACATCTATTGAGGCGCACATCAACCAAATAACTGCTACAGCATACGGGTTCCTAGCAAACCTAAGAACAGCATTCCGACATCTTAATAAGGAATCGTTCAGGACACTGTACACGGTGTACGTTAGGCCCATATTGGAGTATTCAGCACCAGTTTGGAACCCACACCTAGTCAAGCATGTAAGAAGACTAGAGAAAGTGCAAAAGTTTGCAACAAGACTAGTCCTACGAGGAGAGGTTAAGGGAAATCGACCTGACGACACTGGAGGACAGGAGAGATAGCGAGAATATGATAACGACATATAAAATAGAGAGAGGAGTCGACAAGGTGGATAGAGACAGGATGTTCCAGAGATAGGACACAGCAACAAAGGGTCACAGTTGGAAGTTGAAGATTAAGATGATTCACAGGGATGTTAGGAAATAGTTCTTCAGTCACAGAGTTGTCAGGAAGTGGAATAGTCTGGAAAGTGATGTAGCGGAGGCGGGATCCATACATAGCTTTAAGGAGAGGTATGATAAAGCTCATGGAGCAGGAAGAGTGACCCAGTTGCGACCAGTGAAGAGGCGGGGCCAGGAGCTGTGACTCGACCCCTGCAACCACAACTAGGTGAGATGAGTACACACAGAAGCTAGTATTTACTACAATTATAACTGTGAAAGAGAATATGAGAGTATTTTGGGTGCCAGAGACCATACAGTGTTAATCTTTGAACACTTTGTGAAATTAAACGTTGAGGGAAGAATGGAAGAGGGGACGAGATACTAGATTTCAGAAGGGGAATCTCTGAAGGGATGAGAGAGTTCCTGAATACATTGAGGAGGGAAAGGAAACTGAATGGAAAGTTATTGAATGAGATGGTGAAGCATCTCCCTGAAAAATTCAAAGAGACAAAGTGGAACTTCATATCCAGAAGAAGAGAAGGAAACACCAGAGAGAAAGTCAGCCCGTGATTTAAAGATACTGAATAAAAAAACAGAAATGTTCAAAAACCTTAAAAAAACTATAGAAAGCTTATAACAGTTGGGAAAAAACCCACTGCATGATCGAAACGTTGTCCCTAAATGATCGCATTATACTGTCGGTGTTTCACATCATTTGTCTCCAGAGTGGGAAGACACACAAATGAGCATTCACTGGTGAAGAAAGACACTGAGCAACAATTTAAGAATGACAGCGTCAAAAGCCAAATTTGAAATGAAGCTCCTCCTGAGACACATCACAAGAAGGATGACAGTAAAATCCGCGGGGGAAAGAGATGAATTCCGTAGATACGACAAAGAAGTTTTACGAGGTCTTTAACAATCAATTTAAAGTGGTGTTCTCGGTAGAAAACGAGACTATAAGAAAAAGCCAGGAGAAAAGCGTACTCCAGCAGTTAGGTACTGGACACCACACAAAACAGAAGTGGGGAAAATACTATAGAGTTATATGGATACTTCAAAAGCAATGGGACATAACATTCTGAAAGACGTGAAGACGTCCTTTGGGATCGTATTTGCTTGGACATCCTCGTCTTTTCTGCAACTTTGCAAGCTCCTGATGATGTGTTAATTGCAACACGAGAGGCCTAGAGCTATCATTCTTCTCACCCTGTGGTTGTTTTGCATATCGATAACAGAATGGATATGGTGACACGTACGTTGTGTTGTCTCTTGATTCGGGACAATCCATCCATGGAAACGTTTGGTATTAAAGCAAAAAACATACTAAGGATGGCCGAGATTCTAATCTGAGTTGTTTTTGCAGTGAGAACCCTAGACAAGTTTCCTGCCAAAGGTCAGGAAGTATTTCTTCAGCCTCCGGGTAGTATGGAAGTGAAATGACACCACCAAAGAGATGGTCAAGGTAGGCTTTATACATAAATTTGAGAGTAGGTACGACAATTCCCACAGGGTTAGGAGAGAGTGAATCTGGAAAGCGAAAATTAAAGGGGTGGAGCCAAGTGGCTAAGACTCGACCCCCTATGGTCTCATATAGATAAGTATTTATGGCCAAGAACTGTTGCTCACGACTCAACCCTTCCCAGTAAAAACAAGAATTTAAGTTATGTTTTTTTTTTTAAACATTCAATATGAGGTTTTGGAAGTGCCATTTATCTGCGCGACAAGTAAACAGCAACTACCAGATGACAAGCTGGACCTGGGTAACATTAGGTTGTGGAAAGTGATAATGATCATTTCACTTTCTACCTGGCACCCGATAGCTCACTGGCACCTGCCCTGAAGTCCGACCTCTTGTTGTTTTATGTAAATTAAGATCGTAACAGCATATCCATCTCCATAATTATCTTATTCATTATAATTCAAACCATTTCCTTCATCATCATCACATAAATCATATAATTATCATTATACGCATCGCCACTATCATTATCACAAAATAATCTCCATCTTCATCATAATTAATCAAAATAACTTCCATCATCATTATTATTATTCACACCACCATCTCCGAAATCATCACCATCATCATCTTTACTTTATTATCTCGATATGCGATAATTCCACATTTATAAAGTAACTAGATGTATTTGGGTGGGTGCGCAATTTGCGACAGGTATACCAAATTCGGTAACCCTGCTCCCTCTAATGGACGAACCCGTAGTAGTGGAGGGTTGTTACAACATTTTGGTTTCCTGGAATGACAGGTATCATTCCTGGCAACAGGCTGGTTTTAGAATGAAGTATGTAATACACTTTTTTTTTGCCATGTTATTACCCATGAATATGCCAATTTCTGTAGGATTAAAATCAGCATCGCTCAAGGAATGATTGAAACTTTGCATAAAAAGACATCTTAATCTCACATGTAAGGCAAGGTGAATATAAAAATAGTAAATGTTGTAAGGATTAGTCCATACTTAAGCATCTGTAGAGAAGAGTGATGGTCATCTACAGTCCAATTTAAGTACTTTTTGAACCTTTGTATAAATTTGGAGTTAAGTCCCATACAACCTTCAACTAAGTAGTTCTACCTGGACCCTCAAGGTCCAATGTTTGCAAAAAGACATGGCACGTCTAAATACAATATCACAAAAGGAACAGCAGCAACCATGAGCGCACAAGAATAACAAACAACTGCGGACACCAGGCTCAGCAAGCAGGTGCTGTAATAAGTTTGAGTGTTGGTATACACTAACTTGTTAACGTCCGTCTTCACCATTAAAAAACAATTCAAAATTCTTTATTTCTCAGTTAATATTACAATGTGGGGTTTACATATGATATGATATTATTACATATTATAAAATACTTATTACAAGAAGGCCACTAGTATGCCTAGGTATGCCAAGGCATTTCGGGCAGACTAATACTAGTTCTTACTCTATATTGACATAGGATATGGATCATACTGGTATCAAGGTTAGATCATTGTAGTGATATCTAGATTTACAAAATTGAGGTAGTTCAAAATATTTAAGAACTTAGTAATTAGTTTATCTATTAATGGAAATGGTCTCGTTTTGGCATGATACAGTTTCTATATTGTTATGAAGCAATAGCTATATTCAGAATTTTATGTTTACAGTCATGTGGAAATTAAGGGGAGTCACAGATATCAATAAGTGTATTTTACTTTGGATATGTGCAAAATAAAGTAGTTTTCATGTGGTTAGCTACTGGTTGGGTGTGTAAGGGAGATAAGATGTTTTTTTAACTGTGCTTTTGAAAATGGTGGTTGTGTCTGCAGTTCTAGAATTTTCAGGCAGGGAGTTCCAGATTTTAAGCCCTTTTATGTACATTGAATTTTTCTATAGATTTAGCCGGACACGGGGAATGTCAAAGAGATGTTTGTGTCTATGGGTCCTGTCACAACTATCAAGAAAGTGTTTTAGTTCAGGGTTAATATTGGAATTTATGGTTCTGCAGATGTAGATTACAGAGTAGTAAGTATGGATGTTCTGAACAGTGAGTAAATTATCACGCATTGGATTGCGTGATAATTCTTACTGCGGCTTTTTGTTGGGTTTTTATTGGCTTTATGTGGGTAATTGCTGTTGATCCCCATGCACAAATGGCATATGTGAGGTAGGGATAGATCAGTGAATAGTATAGTGTGAGTAGGGCTGATTGTGGTACGTAGTAACGTATTTTAGAGAGGATCACAACAGTAAATGCAGAATTTCACTGGCTGGAAGACTAATTCAATCTCAGCCTACTTCACCACTAAGTGGCAGTCTATCCTAAGAACAATGAATATAGGCAGGGAATATGTGAACAAGACTAAGGTAGTGGTAAGAGTGGAGCTGCACCATGCACTGTGTAATGGCTCAACCAATACTGCTGTGTGTAGCCTACCTGTCACACGAGTCTCTGACAAGTCTCTGGCAAGTCTCTGGCAGGCACGAGACTTTCCAGAGACTTAGTTGTCTTTACCCAAGACATGTACAAGAATACTCAGTAATGAACCTACCTTATAAAATAGCTACTCTATAGGCAGAAATACCATTTGGTATCTCAACATATGCAAAGATACACCTAAAACATGAATTATATAGACCCCGAATGATAATACCCAAGCTGTGAATCAAAATGCACAACCAATAAAAATTCTAAAATTTTAAGCAACTGTGGTATACAGCCATGATGATTCAGGGCATCTTAATATATCTTAACCTAAGTGTAGTTATAAAAAACTAATGCAGAAAAATATATGTATGGAAGTTTGTGCTTATGAAATTCTGTATGTATCAACGCTTTCGTAAGTATTCATGTGAAAACAAAAACTTAAGAAACGGGTGATATCTTCATATGCAAAATAATAACAGTGAACAATAGTGCAATTCTAAGCACTGCGTGACTTCTCACACTGTTCCCGGATAATGTGAGAATTCACGAAAGCCCTTTTAATTTCAGTATTTTTCACTGTATTGCATGTATACAAGTGTGTATATTTGTGCGCATATTTATGCGAACATGTGTTTATGTATCTACATATGCAATTTTTTGGATGTATTCGTGTGCAGATGTATGCTAAGTATTCATATGTATATATGTAAGTGTACAGATATATATTTATGTATGCTATATTATACATATTTTTTTTAAAACACTGGCTGTCTCCCACCGAGGTAAGACGACCCGATAAAGAAATACTTTCACCTTCATTCACTCTCTTATTGTCTTGCCAGAGACAAATTTTACCAATATACATTGCATTACAACCATGACAATTATATTTGTAAACTACAGGTATAACATCCTTGAACTTTAAGAGTCATTGTATAGTGCAATTAGGCTTAAATATAACTCTTTCTCTCACCTGGGGATAAATTTCACTTCGTCTTTATCTATGTAGCATAGAAGAAATTTGGTTTCCATATTAACTTCTAGAGCTTTACATATATTTACAATATTTCATTGTTCATTCTGATTTTGAATTTATACGACTAAACATTTCCTAAATAACTTAAGAAATTTTTCATACTTAGTTGCATAGGTAAACAGTTGCATAAGTTCATCCTTCACTACCAAAAATTACTGTTAATGGGGTAGTTATATATTTCCCAAACACTTTCATATACAAACGAAGCTTTTATTTAAAAATACAAAATAACAAAGTTGTTACAATAATTTTATCCCCAGGTGAGAGTAAGAGTTATATTTAAGCCTAAATACAGTATCTCTTTAATAAGCTCAGAGATGTTACTCCTGTTGAATTAGAGTGTTCTGTAGTCTACAAATATAATGGTCATAGCTGTAATGCTAAGTATTTTGGTAAAACTAAAACTGGAGATCCACATCTTTGAACTCTAGAGCAGATCTATTAGAACAAATAGACAATTGAGTTAACCCCCCTCTTTAATGTCATACGCCAACATTGTGAAGCCACAGATCACACATGAAATTGCTAACTGTGTTCTCCAGTCGTTCTAATAACATTGAGCTGACAACAATAGTCTCTCTTTACACCAATAGAGACAAGACTTCCCTAATTTTATATTATTTTGTTTTTATTCTTTATTCTTTCTTTTCTTTTAAGAAGAACATAAGAAAGAAGAAACACTGCAGCAGGCTTACTGGCCCATGCGAGGCAGGTCCAATTCTCCCACCGACTTAACCTAGTCAGGTCAGTCACATTCACTTAAGGGAGGAGCACGGCATCAGACCTAGTAGCACAAGCTAGTCAGGTCAAACTCACACTCACTCACACCCACTCATGTATTTATCCAACCTCTTTTTAAAACTACACAACGTCTTAGATTCTATGATGGTACTCGGGAGTTTGTTCCACTCATCCACAACTCTATTACCAAACCAGTGCTTTCCTATATCCTTCCTGAATCTGAATTTTTCCATCTTAAAACCATTGCTGCGAGTCCTGTCTATGCTATACATTTTTAGCACGCTATTTACATCCCCCTTTATTAATTCATGGTTTCCATTTATACACCTCAATCATAGCCCCACTAATTCTACGCCTTTCTAGAGAGTGCAGATTCAGGGCCCTCAGTCCATCCTCATAGGGAAGATTTCTGATACATGGGATCAACTTTGTCATCCTCCTTTTTGTACGTTTTCCAGTGTATTTATATCCATGCTGTAATGCGGTGACCAGAACTGTGCAGCATAATCTAGATGAGGCCTAATCATGGATATATAGAGTTGAAGAACAACCTGAGGACTTCTATTATTCATACTTCTTGATATGAAGCTAAGGATTCTGTTAGCTTTATTGAGAACACTTATGCAGTGTTGTCTTGATTTCAGATTACTGCTAACCAGAACTCCTAAATCCTTTTCGCAATCCGTAATATTAAGATCTACATTATTTAGTTTATATGTGGCATGGTTATTTTCCTGTCCAACATTTAGAACTTTGCATTTGTCTATATTAAACTGCCTCTGCCACTTCTCCGACCACTGCAGAGCTGGTTTACACCTTCCTTATTAGACTCCGTTTCCCAAGGGACCCTTCAGGTGCTGATTATATATAAACATACATATATACATGCTTCTCCATATATTTATGTATGTGAACATGTGAGAATGTACGCATGTGTGCATGTATATTTATTTCTACACTTGCATATGTATGAGTGCTTATGTATGTGTGAGAATGTATGAATGAGCTGCTGTTGTTTGTATGTATGCATGTGATTATGGGTGTATGGGTAAATGTATGATACGTATAGGTTTACATCTATGAATGTGCGCTTTTGCATATGTATGTGTAAGAATATACGTATGTATATGAATGTATTGTTATTGTTGACAGCACAGAAGATGACAAGAATTAATTCTAATAGAGACATGTGGTAAATTCTCAGCGTATGAAACACTATTTACTTATGAATGAAGGCGTGTGTACACGCAATTACCTTTGTAACAGAGGCGATGATCAGTAGCTGAGTTATCGATTTTCGTATGGAATATTAATCCATTACGCTTCAATTCAAGTCTTGAAAGTAAGTATGAAGTGGAAATTGTTATTTCTGCCTATTTTTTCTATGACGATGAATATAAAAACCGACAACTATGTTTTGATAATAGCGAGATATTTGCCTTATTTGACTTTGATATTTATTTCTCCCTTTCTTTGTCTCTTTTTTTCTTATACAGGGCATTACAAGTTAGGTTAAGGTTCCTAACTTTATTTTAAAGCTAAGAGCTGTTACTTACATCAGCTCTCTCTCTCTCTCTCTCTCTCTCTCTCCTCTCTCTCTCTCTCTCCTCTCTCTCTCTCTCTTTCTGTATTTCTCTGAGTACCGAGTCAAACCTAGGTTCCAGTGCACGTCAGGTCGTGTTAAACAGCGGTCAGCGACACTGTAAAATTCAACAGACCGTCTGCATCAATGCACTTGAAGGAAAAAGTATAGATTGCATCAACAGAAATGTAGTTACATATCAGCACTAGAGAACTGAAGCCAGTCCAAATATACGTTCACGGGTTATTGAATGGAAACCAATATCCCAGTTTTTTCATGGCACAAAATCAATTTGAGACTTTTAAGTAAGGCACAATGGATCTGAATGTTTAAATAAAAAGAGACTTTCCTAAGTTATCTGGGGGAAAAAAACAAATAACGAACAACTTTATAAAACCGGGGTTAATGTTTTTTTGGCCTTTCTCTAGGTTATAGTTCGTCATCGTTGATGATGGATAAGGAGTAAGTTACAAACAAAAGACTTGGATAAAGGATAGAATACTCTATCTGAGAATACGATCGACTCTACAACAGTGTCACAGGGAAATATAATATTTTAGGGCTCACTGGACTAATAATAAACACCATAAAATGTGGAGTTTTCAATATTTCTTACTTTTCTTTTAGTTATATTTTATTTCTAATTGTCGACAATCCTATAAGAACAAATAAAATATATTTTAAAGAAATTTTATACATCACATACAAAGGACAGCAGATGTGTTTGTAGTATTATTTTTGCAGACTGGCTCATACATTGGTTCAATAATGGTCCAAAGTTTACTCTAGGTACATTAATAACATTGAAGGTTTGAAGCCTAATGAATGTGACAATCACCAATTTGCTCACGAAAAAAAATATATTTCATAATTTCTTGCATAATATATGCAAAGAATAAATTCCAAAATTTCTAAGATATAGAAGCGTTTAAAGTGAGATGTTGATAAAAATTAATATTCTTCAGTTAGTATCTGTAAAAGATTATGTTTGATAGACTTGTCATTATCCAGTTATATCTTGGAATTAAACGACTCTAAATTCATTAACTATATTAGGAACAATGTTAATATGCAGCCACAATATTGAATACTTTCCTCCTTGCAAGATGTACCAGCCTCTCAGAAGGAGTTCTCTTTTCAAGTTATTTTACGGAGAAAAAACTACGCGATTTTAATAATAAAATTAGTATATCGACACCTTCACTCTCCAATAAAAATTTCAGACTTCAGAAGAGGCTTTCTAAAGTTATAGCAATTGAAACAAAATTTTTGAAAAGTCTTCTCAAACTTGATCAGAGGACAACTACGCATGAAAAGTATTAAATGAAGTTTTCCTTAATTACGACACAATTAAAAATTTGAAACTGAATTTATGAAACATTCTCAATATATACACGAGAACCTTGCAGGAAGGTAAAAAAAATATATGTCGCACAAAAGTACCCTATTTGGAAGACTTAATGAAGTTATAGAAACAGATTTTGCTTTTAAGCAACTTCGATTCATTAATCATTTTTATTCCATTTAATGAAATGCCGATTTTATAGCAGTTATGCCAAAACAGATTTGAGAGAGTTCGAACGTTAAAAGCTTAACCAATTCAGAAAACATTATAATTGGATCTGCATTTGGGAACAACATTTCATAAACATTTTAAGCCATAATTGTCAGCCAATCAATTTTTATAGCATAATATTACATGTCTGAACATCCGTAGTGTTGATTTTTTATTTTGGGGATTATATGATAAAATTTGAGTTGATGGGAATGATGATGGGAGAGATGGTGATGATGATGATGGGGTTCATGATGATGTTAATACTAACATTTCAAAAAAATAATTGATTGTTTTTTTCTTTACTGATTGTTCTGAGGATCACTGCCACACGACGGAACTCAAACAAAGCTTTCATCTTGCTGGCCCCGAGTAATTCCTACGTCATGGATGATTAACTTTTTTTGTAGGATCTTAATTTCTTTCTTGAAGGCTGTTGGTAAATCCCTCTTATATTAATGGAAGTCTTTTTTAAAGTATTAGACCTTCTGTACGTAATGAGTTACCACTTAGTGTAATTATTATATCACTAATTTTCAATGGGAATATTTTACATTAATGATTTTTTTACACAAATCAATTTCATAGGCTAACAGCTGTTATTTTACATCAGCTCATTTCAAAGCCCCGAGGATACCAACAAGGTTATGGACTTTTCTGTCAATGTGGTTTTCAGGTGCCTACTCAGGTTGTTCACCTTCTTTGAAATTAGCACTCTGAAAATTACTACTAAGTCTGAATATAAATAAATCTATAGAGCTAGATCAAATTTCACACAGACTACTCAAAGAATCTCAATACAAAAATTGCAAATCAGTTAACAGTTATATTCATCAAATCAGCTGATGTACGAAAAGTATCGTATGACTTTAAATTAGCTAATTTATCTTCTACATTCAAAGGGGAGATAGGTCACTCGCTCTCATTTACAGCCCAATCACCTTAATATATGCTGTGGATAAACTAAGGGAAACTACAATTAGAAACAATGCCATGACCTTTCTGAAAGACAATGCCATAATGATTAATCAACATGGTTTTTGTAATAATAAAATACTGCCAAACAAATTAAGTGGAGCCTACCAACATAATTTACGTTGTTCTTCGCAATATGAACAGCAAAGTTCCCACACAAAATGTGTTCCTCTCCTTAAAGAAGGGACTCGAAGTCCCTCACAGAGGATTACTGGTTATCTGAAGTCTCGTGGCATAAAGAACAATTTTTCTTAATAATCAGTTATCGGCTCCCTAAAAAAGGAGCAGCGACTAGTTTTAAACTGCATAGCTTAGCAAAATAAGAAGAGAATGGTCCTTCAGGGACCAGACCTTGGCCAGTCTGGTTTTCATATGGTCTGGAAACATAGCTTACATTCAAAGTTATATAGTTCGTGTCATATCTGTGACTAAGTGTCTAAAAAGACCTGGACAGGTTGACGAAGTACATAAAGTGGAGAATGAACTTCATTATGGACTTGTACATAATAATACATTTTGCAGTTACTAATGTTCTTTGAAGAGCAAAGTGAACTAATTACACAACCATTGATAAGAAACTCTGTGGCAAGCAATATTGTTCTTTTTTTTTGGAGAATGGTGGAACACTGAAATAGTATTTCCCTTTTGTTGATAGTGTTAAGTCAGTTCAGTCATTCAAAAACTGGTTAGATTTGCCCTTCGAATACAAAGCATTATTCTAATCACTGCCTAAACTGCAGAGTAGACACTGGTAGGTCTGATAATAAACATTATGTACAGTCGAATACGACCAACAGGAAGTAGAGTAAATGAGAGAGAGAGAGAGAGAGAGAGAGAGAGAGAGAGAGAGAGAGAGGATGTGTGTGTGGGGGGAAGACAGACAGACATTGGGCTCCCTTTGTACTGCAGTGAGGTTAGTGTAGCAGCAATATTGGGTTTCCTCTGGGCGCTGTGCCATAACAAAAGATTGCTCTCATTAGGATCTGCAGCTTCCTCAGTAATATCACTTTCCCAAACTCCTATATGATCCAGAAATTTTCGAAAGAAATATTATTGCATTAATTTTTGAACGTATCATCTCCATCGTTTCCTTAGATATTTTATTACCTATGTTAATTACAAATTAGACTTTATATTGCTAACAGAAGTATAAACTTGATTTATTAATAATCTAGATAAGTGAAGTTATTAACTAATATAAAAGAAAAACAGTATGCACTGTCTAATTTAACTGGCATAACTTTTGCCACAAGTTAGCATCATATTATTCCAAATTTTAATTTGTTGCAATGCAAGCCGAGAAGACGTGTGAATGAAAATGCCGATAACTCCACTGATTTGGGGTGGCCGTATTAACACAAAGTTTTTTCATACTTGCTTATTCGAGGACTGTTTTTTTTAATATTACCTTCATAATACCGACGTTTCTTCTTACATCTCTTATCTCATTTATGTGTTCTTATGATGTTATTTAATACTCATAAGAAGACTTTCTGTACAGTATATATATTAATGCATCCACAGAACAAAGTGATTTTAAGCAAATTACAATACTAGAATCAGTCTGTTCTGTGGATGCATTAACATGTGTGCTGGTCGTGAGACTGGAATTCCAAACGGGAGAAGACTGAAATTAGTCCAGTATTATCCACGGCCACGAATGTCATCACATTGGCATGGCAGACCCAATGTACTCACTGGGTCGCTTGTTGTTTGTAGCATGGTGGTCCAGTGGACTAAGGCGTCGCGAGGTTAGCTTGGTTCCCAGGTAGGTAAAACTGGTCAGTTAGCAAAAACTCTTTCAAAATTAAGTAATTTCTAAAATTTTCTTTTATACGTTTAAAGATATATTTTTTTCATTTATGGTAAAGTAAAATTAATACTTTTGAACCCCAAAAAAATTTGAAAACTTATCTAACCTTATTATAACAAGTGTAAATTAATTTCGCCTAATCCAACTAATCCAAATATATTTTTTATCGTTACGTTCAGAATGATTTTTGAAAAATTATTGCATACACAAATTTTACCTTGGCTTATTCGGCAAGAAGAGCGTTGCTATTTAATCCAAAATCGTAAGTTTTACCTGTTCGACACGACATTATATATCAATAACACACTGCGGCTATCCGGGGCATCGAACCCGTGTTGCTTTAGCCCGCCTAGTGGGAAGAGAGGACTTTCTTCCAATATGTTTGACTTCCATTACTAAATGTAGTAATAGTACAAAATGGGGAAAAAAATTATTGAAATGTTTTCTTGCAATAATAATGAAACTTTTTACCAATTTCCAGCTTTAACATTACAGAATAACTATATTATTTTGTATTTCGTTTAAATATGTGATTATTTCTTTACTCTTAAACCTTGACACTAATCTCTTTAGCGGTAGTAATCAAAACTGCTCTGAAATAATAACTCTGTTGTTACAGGTTTAAACAATTCTCACGTTTCAGTATATATACATAAATAAATTGTATTTGTACTGAAACGTGGGTAGAAATGTCCGTAGAGTTTGGTTGACCTTTAAAATATTTTTTAAATTTTTAATATTTTTTTCTGGAAAATCCAAATAAATGAATAATTCAAGTGCCTACAGCCAGTGAAAAAATAAAAAAAAATTGCCAAACATAATATTACGAAATGTTAAATAAAAGAAATGAATGTATATTATGACTATTATTCAGTACAAAAATATAAAACAAATAATAGGAACTAGTTTCCACCATAATTGAACACCAAAATATTGCAGTAAAATATAGCAATGAATATTTTTAACATTTTTGAAAACTCATATGAACTAACAGCAATTGTTATTACATCAGACATTCTGAACATCCCACGATTTTAATATTGTTTTTTAAATAATGTAACAAGACATCTATTACAAAGGATAAAATTTGTCGAAGAAAAATTATGTATCAAAAACAGACGAAGCTAAACATAATACCTATTAAAACTATTTTTATAACATTTTCATTGAATGGAGGTAACTATAGAAAAAAATTAAACCCAGTCCAACAAAGATGGCTTTCCTATAGACTGTATTATTAATACCAACACTAGTATTTTCTTTATACAGAAAATATATATAATGTCCTTGGTTATTGTTTTTTTTTTTTTTTGATGAGGGATGCGAGAAATTATTATGAGAACCATTTGGGTTATGACCTCCAGAACTGGTTAAGATCTACCACTGGTGTGTGGGTTGTGACCTCCAAAACTGGTTAAGATCTACCACTGGTGTGTGGGTTGTGAACCAGAAGAATGAGCTACAGATCAGGTAATGGAATCAGACGTCTTACGTGAATTCAAGAGTAGATAATCTAGAGTTTTAAAGGTCAGAGACCAACTGTTCAGTTCGACTGAAGTTGTGAAGGTGCGGCGAGGCGCTAGAGCTCTCTCCCATTATACTCAGCTTAATGAATACACACATGAGCACTGCAGCGAAAGTCTTACTAATTATTCCAATGGCTGCCGGCAACGACACAATAACTTGCGCCAAAGATGTGCTTACTGAGTTTAGTGTTGTTTTGGGCCGTCAGTCTTCTCTCCCACCTCCACCTGCCTACTCTCCAAGCCACCTCCCCCCAACCAATCTATGGTGTCCCCACTCCTCTCCATTATTATTAATTTTATTTATTATATTTTAATACACTTACATAAGCGCTTAACCTTTGGTGATCCAGGAAACAGCAGATATTTATTGTTAGGACAGAAACTATATACTCTCCTCCCCAGGCCACCTCCTCCCTAACGACTCCATTTTTATTTTCTACCAATCACCAAATCTTCATCCTTGTTGACTTGTTCATATTATTTAAAACTTGATCATCTTGATTTGTAAATTACATCTTGTTACATTTAGAGACTGCAAATAAATGTCTTTCTCTTGGAGGAATGGAACAGCAGTTGACCATCGGACTGAATTCACAGATCCTTCTTGAACTGCTGCAGATAAAAAACAATTATTAACCTCTGGATTAGTAGCTCATACGTTCTTACAAAAAATAGTGAGAATATTTTCTACTTCCATTTCCTCCTCAAAGATATCTACCTCAGTGTATCCTTGGCTTTCACTTTGCTGGCGCTGAAGAGGGCCAGCAAAGTGAAAAACCAGGGACACACTGGCATTGTTTACAACTTTTTTTACATTTGATAACAGAACGGTCAGTCAATTCACTTGAAGTTATGATGAAAACATTAGGTCTTACAGTCTTCTTGAAGCCGTGGGAGAGGTCTTCCAGTCTTCTTGAGACCGTGGGAGAGGCAGGTTTTGTATTCATCTAGTAAGACCAACATCAGTTCCCAGTTCTTGTTTATAAAGTGATTTGTTGCCTCTAGGAATGACATTTTGTGGTTGGTTCAGATATCTAATGTTAGATAAATTCGACTGAGATCTTGGAATTCTTCTTTCATTGCAGCCTCAATCTTTCTTGCACATGGGGGAAGAAGTTTTCTATTTGTTAACAATGAAGTAATCACAAATTTCGGTTCAACTACTAGAAGAAGATCCCAGTAAGTAGAACTTTCCACGATACTCAGTGACAGCTGGTCACATGCAATACAATGCAGGATTTTTTTTTAATATTTGTCTCAAAACATTGCACTAACTTCTTTGTCTTACTTTTGAAATATGAAAGTATAGATGATTGCTGATGTTTACTGCTGTCTCGTCTTTTAAGCTACTTTCTTCTGAGCATCATCTTGTTTTTTTAATTACTCCGCATACTTCTCCTCATTACAAAGTTTCAAGTAAGTGATGAGGTTTGAAATAGCCTTCACAGAAGCTTTAATGTTTTTCTCTCCAACGTTTGCACTTATCTACGTTTCTAAGGTTCTTCAGTAGGTGTTGTGATAACAATACTTCAAGTGAATTTCTTTTCGATTTGTGTTCAATATACCGTTGCTCCCAACTACAACCTACCAATAAACTAAGACCCTACGGTATAAAATGAGAAGCAAAAATTCCACACAAGCACAGTCCGGTTGTAAGAACTAAGCGACTACTGTGTAAATATGTAACACTGGCACAACGTAATGCTGCATTGCTAATAATTCTCATTCACCCTTACATATAACAATGGTGAAAAAATTAAAAACAAGCAGAAGAGATAATAACATTGGCGATGTAGTACCTCCATTTCCATTATCCTCTTTTGCCTTTTACTTTCCTTCCTTGCCATTTGCTCTCATGAAACTGCTTAAAATATTACGCAAATAATGTAAGAGTCAACTAAATTATAAATTTCCCCAATAGGATATCCCTATTTTCAAAATTATGAAATATAACAAAAAATGGTTTCTTCTCATTCATTTTGTAACTCATCCACAGACGTTACTGAGTTAGAATTGTTCATTAAACCCATAATCACTTATCCCTTCGAGATCTCCTAACCAATGACTTCCTGTTTTCAAAATGTTACTCATTTAATGTATCACTATCACTAAAGTTTTTTTCTGACGAAACAATCAATCATCAATTTTCGATTACGATTGAGGGAGGCGTTTAGTCACAGAAACAAAAGCAACTCTTGGCTGTACAAGTGCTGGACACGACCCAAACAATGAAAATCACTTCAAAATAATAGTTATGTACCATTTGACAAGTATTTACTTTTAATTTATAATTTAGTGCCCTAGTTTTAAATGTTTTCAAGTAGATATAAGCTTGGCAACGGCTAATTACACATAAAATTACTTTTAAGTTAAAATTAAATTACAATTACTAATTTTTTTAATTACATTCAGCTTTAATTACAATTACAGTTACTCCAATCCTGGCCGTCAGAGCCTCTCCTCGCAGTCACAGCCTGTCCTTGCCGTCACCTCTCCTCACCGTTACAGCCTGTCCTTGCAGTCACCTCTCCTCGCCGTTACAGCCTGTCCTTGCCGTTACAACCTCTTCTCACCGTCACAGCCTGTCCTTGCCGTCACAACCTCTCTTCACCGTCATAGATTGTACTTACCGTTACAACCTGTTCTCTCCGTCACACTTGAACTCTTCGTCACTAGAATAATACAGATAAAGATGGTATAATACTTCAGGTGATATATCAAGGTATCTTATTTGAAATATGATGCAAGATTTCTAACAAATATCCAAAAAAAATAACATTAAAAATAAGTGGCAGATACAATGTATGCCAGTGTTTTCTCCTCTTACCCCATTCAGTGCGTATTTCCTAGGTATTTATTTCTAAATGCTCATATGCTACCATCCTCAACATGAATATGGGGTACACAGTAAACTAGCGGTATCAATAGCATAATCTATGTCAGTCTTCAGAGCCTCTCCTGACCATAACAAGATTACTGTCTCGCCGTCACAGCTGTCCTCTCCGTCACAGGCTCTTCTCCTTTCCTTCACAGTCTGTTCTATTAGTTACAGCTTGTTGTTTAATTCTTAGTCTGTTCTTTCCTTCTTAGCCTGTCTTTTCTGTCACAGCCTGTCCTCTCCGTTCCAACCTGTCTTCTCCGATACAGCCCATCCTCACCATCATAGCTTGTCCTCTCTGTTACAGACTGTTCTCTCCGCCACAGGTTTCCCTCTCCATATCAGGCTCTCCTCTTCATCACTGGCTCTCTTCTCTATCACAGACTGCCCTCTTTTCTGTCACAGACTGTATAATGGGATGGTTGCGTAGTTGTTGCAAGCGGAGAGTAATGACAAGGTTCGGAGGCTTCTTACTTTATTTGCAAGATCGTGGGTAAACAGGCTGTGTGTTAGTGCCCATGGCTCCGAGGAGCCATGCTGCGAGGGAGAGAGGACTGAGTACACCTGTTTACTGAGTGAAGTCAGCTGCCAGAGTGAGGGAGAGGCAGGGTGATGCGGTTTGAAGTGGCATGCCCATCGGACTTGCCCTCTGGTGGAAACTATGGCAACTAGGCATGTAGGCTTACAGTCTACAACTGCCCTCCTTTCTGTTAAAGACTGCCCTCCTTTCTGTCACAGACTGCCGTTCACTCTGTCACAGACTGCCGTTCACCCCGGTGGCCCAGTGGTAAAGCTCTTGCTTCACGCACGGAGGGGCCGGGTTCAATTCCCGGTGGGGCAGAAACATTTCGAAGTGTTTCCTTACACACACATACACACACATACATACAACAGGCCTAGTGTCTAATTGACATGTGCCTAGGACAAAATGGTAACTAACTAACTAACTCTGTCACAGACTGCCCTCCTTTCTGTCACAGACCGCCCTCCTTTCTGTCACAGACTGCCCTCCTTTCTGGAGTATAGGATTTATTTATATTATTAAAATCTATATAGGATGTAAACAGTTGAATTGGTTTATTAAGAAGATCTGATATATTATCTACGCGACCAGTTTAGTTTTGCCCTGATTTTTGTTTAAATTTTAAAATTTTAGTATCTTATTGGTAGGTGTCGTGATATTACATTATTTAAGGCTAGGCTAAAGACGAGAGAAAGTTCCACGAGTATTTTTGTGTGGGTAGAATAATATAAATTTGTAATTTAATTAGTTTTAATGAGGTGATATTTAAGCTTTGTCAGAAGGATTAACATAGTTTTTTTCGTTGATTTTTGAGTGTTGCATATGTTTTGAATATCTGATTATACACTAACAAGATTCTCTGATGTTTAAGGCGTGTTTCTGAATAACATTTATAGTTATAAAGCATGGTTAGAAATATATTTAGGATTTGGAGACGAAATTATATTTTATTTTTACAAGTTTTGCTTATATTTATATATACACCAGTCCCTCTAGGATTTTCCAGGTGTAGATTACAATGTATTTCTCTCGCCTGCGCTCCAGAGAGTACAGGTCAAGTGACGCCAAACGTTCCCAGTAATTAAGGTGCTTGACTGAACTTAATGTGTAGTGAAGATTCTCTAGGTACTATTGTCTCCGTCTGGGATTGAGTTAACAGGACTTGGTTAAACCCTGGAGGATTGAACAGGGCAGTTAAACAAATGGTAATGAGTTTATAATGTTAATGAAGCTGCAAAGCTTTGGATGTTTCTAGCACTATGGTGTGGCGGTATCATATTTAAACTTGGGTGTAATGAAAAAAGTAAATACGTATTGCTGGCATAGTTATTTGTATGTGACAATGTCGTAATTTTATAACAAGGCATACATATATGGAACTGTTACTTGTATATGTAAAGTTATGAGATTATACTAAACAACGATGGGCGTAGATTTTCATTTCCCTGAATTATTTACAATAACACGGTGGCCGAATTATCTGAGAATTATTAACTGTACACTATTTTTTTCTCTATGTGATCCTCAAGATTATTAATAACCATAACTGGTTCTCCATTTCCCAATTCATTACCCTTTATGATATTATTGTTAAGCATTAACCCTCTTCATTACCTTCTTCCCTCATCGCTGACATTATCATATTTAATGCGTCATTTATCATCTCTCAGCTCACTTGTTCATTATCTGATGAAGTATTTAAATTATTATATGCCCCAAACTTTTTCCCCCTTTTCATTTTTCTCTTTAAATTCCCGACATAAATTGGTGGCAGTCTTTCTTCTGTCATTCTTCACGTCCTTTAAGTTTCAACCTGTCCCCTCCGTCACTGCCCGTCGCTTCCGTCACTGCCCGTCGCTTCCGTCACTGCCCGTCCCCTCCGTCACTGCCCGTCGCCTCCGTCACTACCCGTCGCCTCCGTCACTGCCCGTTCCCTCCATCACTGCCCGTCGCCTCCGTCACTACCGTAATTACTGCCGTATTCTCCGTCACTGCCCCAGCCTGTCCTCTCCGACACAACCTGTTCTCTCCGTCACAACCTGTTCTCTCCGTCACAACCTGTTCTCTCCGCTACAGCCTCTTCTATCCACACCTTGTCCGTAAAAGCCTCTTCTATCCACAGCATATCCGTCATTGCCTGTCCTTTCCGTCACAACCTGTTCTCTCCGTCACAGACCTCCCCCCTCCTCTCCATCACACCATCTCCGTCACAGACCTCCCCCCTCTTCTCCATCATAGCATCTCCGTCACAGACCTCCCCCCTCTTCTCCATCATAGCATCTCCGTCACAGACCTCCCTCCTCTCCATCACAGCAACTTCACCGCCACAGCCTCTCTATCTCCATAATTTCATGCCTTTCGTCACAGCATCTCCGACACAGTGAAGAGGCGGGGTCAGGAGCTATGAATCGACCCCTGCAACCATAACTAGGTGAGTACAACTAGGTGAGTACAACTAGGTGAGTACAACTAGGTGAGTACAACTAGGTGATTACAACTAGGTGAGTACAGTCTTTCGTTGGCTCTGTCACCGAGAGTGTACCTAATATATCTCAAAGTTAATATGACAAACAAGATAATTGAAAACATTGCAGCAATTAAAGAATATATTGCAGTGAAAGAATGCAAGAATTTTGCAATGAAAATATGTAATAAAAGGCGTTACTGTTCAAAATTGTGGATTAAAAAGCTAAAATTTTAATTCACGACAAACCCGCTACATTCAACGTACACAACACCACAAAGAGTTAAACGTTTTTGTTTTGAAAATAAACAATCAGTTTGATGCACAGCGCATGAAATTTGTTTTTAATATATACAGGGAGAGATACGCAAACAGACACAAAAGAGCGCACACGAACGCACCCCTCTACCAACATACACACACACGTAGTATATTATATATGTCGTGCCAAACAGGTAAAATTTGCGATTTTGGCTTAAATAGCAATGCTCTTCTTGCCGAATATGGCAAGCGAAAATTTGTGTATGCAATAATTTGGCAAAAATCATTCTGAACCTAACGAAAAAAAGTATATTTCACTGTGTTGGTTTATTAAATTATCTAACTTATCTAAAATATATTTAGTTGGATTGGGTTACATTAAATTGCGCTTGTTATAATAAGGTTAGGTAAGTTTTATAAGGTTCTTTTGGTACAAAATTATTATTTTTTACATTAACATAAGTGAAAAAAATATATCTTTAAACGTATAAGATTTTTTTTTTGAAAGGACTATATTTTAAATGAGTTCTTGCTAATGGACCAATTTTACCTATTCGGTACAACACCTAGCTCTGCTGGGTGCGCAATTCTTATAGGATTGTATGGTCTCGTGGGTTAGAGCGTCATGGAATTTTCGCTCACCATGAGACGGGCATATATATTTCTCCCCACTGAAACTCTCCTACCCCCTGCAGCTTTGTTTCACTTAGAGCCAGGACATCCAGCTTATTTTCATTCACAACTTCTACAATAATTTCTTTATCATTCGCACTACAAAAATGCACATTCAAACATCCCACTTTGACGGTTTTTCTTATTTTTCTTTTTAGTAGGCTATACGGAGAAAGGGGTTACTAACCAATTGCTCCCGGCACTTTAGTTGACTTTTACAACACTCAAGGCTTACGGAGGAAAGATTCTTATTCCACTTACCTATGGATGTGAAAGGAAAAGTAATAAGAACAAGAACTATTAAGATAAAATCAAAGAAAACTTAGATGAGTGTGTATACATAAACGTGTACATGCATGTACTCAAATATTTGTACTCACCTATTTGTGGTTGCAGGGGTCGGGTCATAGCTTCTGGCCCCGAATCTTCGCTGATCGTTACTAGCTTCTATACACATCATCTTCACAATATCTGCAAACAGGGATACTTCTAAGTTCATCCCTTCCGTTGTCATTCACATTTACCAAAAACAGCACAGGTCCTAGGACTGACCCCTTTGGTACCTCGCTCGTCACAGGTGCCCACTCTGGAACCTCGTCACGTACCATGACTCCTTGTTGCCTCCCTGTCAGATATTCTCTGATCCATTGCAGTGCCTTTCCTGTTATGCGTGCTTGATCCTCTAGCTTTTGCATTAACCTCTTGTGAGGAACTGTGTTGAAGGCCTTCTTGAAATCCAAGAAAATGCAGTCTATCCACCCCTCTCGTGTCTTACTTCCGTTACCTAGTCATAAAACTCCAGTAGGTTTGTGACAGGATTTTCTTTCCCTGAAACCGTGCTGGTTGTCGTTTATAAGTTTGTATCTTTCTAGGTGCTCCACCACTCTCCTGATGATTTTCTCCATGACTTTGCATACTATACACGTCAGTGACACAGGTCTGTAGTTTAATGCTTCGTGTCTGTCTCCTTTCTTAAAAATTGGGACTACATTTACCATCTTCCACACCTCAGGTAGTTGCCCAGTTTCAATGGATGTGTTGAAGATTTTTGTTAGTGGCACACACATCATCTCTGCTCCCTCTCTAAGGACCAACGGTCCTTAGAGCCTTTGAGGTATCACGTTCACATAGCAGCTTCTTCACCTCCTCGGTTGTGTGTATTTCATCCAGCATTTGTTGGTGTATTCCTTGTTGGTATACCTCCCTATTCTGACTTCCTGGAGTCCTTCCTGTCTCCACTGTAAATACTTCTTTAAACCTCATGTTGAGCTCCTCACATACTTCTTGGTCGTTTCTTGTGAGCTCCCCACCTTCTTTCCTCAGCCTGATTACCTGGTTACCTGGTGTAGTGTGACCTAAGTGTAAGTAGAAGTACCAAGACTACCTGAAATCTTGCATGTTTATGAGTCAATAAAAAAGACACCAGCAATCATATCATCATGTAAAACAAATACAGGCTTCCGTTTTACACTCACCTGGGTGGATGTAGAACAAGTGTCTAAGCTCTAAAGAAGGAATGAAAATGTTACAGTCTTGAGGGTCAACTGATGTCAGCGCACGTATGGCAAGACACTTACTCAATGAATAATGGTCAATGTATTTCCACTTTTTAGAATCATCCTACCTTGGTGGAAAACAGCTGGCGTGTTAAAAAATATATATATTGATCTGTGCCAAATTATAGATTTGCGTCATTTTCAACTTGTGACAGTTACTGCTCTGTTACCACTATAGAGGATGATAATTTATTTTACTGGATTCAGAACTGAATGGAATGTTATTTATGTTTAGAATATAGTGTACCAAACCTACTTTATTTCATGTATCTTTCTCATGGGAAGCAACTGATATGCCAAGTTTTCATATTTCGTAAACTTTTTCCCTTGAAAACGTAGAGATATCAGTTATTCCCTGACTCGATATGTATTTTTCTTAAACTCGACTTCTAGATTTATTTACATATATGCAAACTTTTAAAACTCAAATTTTCATTAAAGTTGCTTTTAATAAATGTAGTCTAATATCCAGAGAGTTATATTTTTTTTTATAGAACTTAGGATGTTGGAAAAGTCGCCTCTCGATGAGGCGGAATGGAAAGTTATCTCTTCTGAGAAGTTGCAACGAACGTAATGGTTGATATCTAGCACACCCCCACCCCAAGAGGGCTCAGGACTAGGCTTCTACCTCAAATGGGTAGAGCCAGCTCTTTTTTTTCCCCTAGCGGTTTTTTTTTTTTAGTGAGGGGATATTCTGCTACCGACCACAGGTATCTTGGACCTACGTTAGCCCTATCGTCTGCTGTCTCACTCTTTAGTTTAAAGCCGAACTTTATTTCTCGAGAAAGGTTTAGCTTTATCTAAGCGGGATGGTTGAGGGGAAAGGCGGTCCCATTATTGTAACGTGCCATGGCGGCACTCTACCCATTTGAGGTAGAAGCCTAGTCCTGAGCCCTCTTGAGGTGGGGGTGTTGCATGCAAAGAGTACGTCACCCTTATTCGGAGCATGTTAAACACACCCACATAGGCTGCCTCACCAAGCAGCGAACCATCTTGTTAAGGGTTTGGTGATCGGGGCCGCATCACCAAATCAACAATTTGGTTCATCCAATCATAGTGCAGGTCTGGCAATGGGAAAGGTGACGTGGATTCCACTCACATGTTTGCCATTGTCATTCCCTCCCTGAGCTGGTTGTTGTACGGTTGTCTCTGTCTATTGGCTGTTGTTCTGCCTTGACTACCGTAGTGTGTACTACTAATACTACTATCTCTGTATATAGTGTACATATTTGTATAAAGCCTTATAATATACTTGAAGGAAAATACAAAAATTCATAATTGCTTGGTGAAGGAAATACAATTCAAAGCATTTTCTACTGTGTTTCTTTTCTCCAAGGTCCCTTTTACACTCAGGATAACAGGTCTTTGAACCTGGGGTTGTAATACTGCTTATATAGGTTTTCCTATAATTTTTTAAACTAATTAAGAATGGTTATTTAGTCCTACTTTATTTTCGAATCCAAATATTCTTATATGGATGTGCTTTCTATATCAAAATAATTCACATACATTAGGAATAATAAAATCTCAGAAGAGAGGATCCTTAGAGTAAATACAACACTTGTTACACAACTAGTGACTACTATCTTTTAATGAGTTCCTACAGAATGAGCACTATCGTATAAGAATGACATCATGTAACGTGATATTTCCCCTGCTAAATAGATGTATCATGTGAAACTCGATTCCTTCATGCCTATATTGTGCTCCTCTGGTATAGGAGGGAAGCAGCAATCCCTTTAATGCCGTCCACGATGCTCCCAATTTAGGCGAAATTATCTCAAGGCGCACTATAGAGCTGCCCCCTTGACCCACGGATGAAAGGCAGACCATTACAGCACCCGCTGGAGGGTGCCTCGTAGCTTCAAAGGCTCTTCCTATTTGTTGCTTTTGTCAGATTTAAGATAATTTGTTTAGTAAAATGCTAAAAGTAATGCCATACACATATAAACGATCAAAAAGCTTTACAAGAATATGCACCACAAGTCTCTTCGGCGCACTTCTGTAAATCACTCTCCACAAATGCACTGTTGATGATACAAAGCTCCATATCATAATGTCATCGTTCTATCCATAGCCTAGGAGATCAATATTGACTACATCATGGGTCACAATCTTGCTCGTCAGTTGTCTGGTAAGACCCTATTTTAGAAAATATGTTCAGAGTTGTTTTCAATACATTCCACCTTAATGCATTTTATTAGTTCACTTCTCTCACACTAATGAAATTTTTGTTCTTATGGTTTATTTGAACTTTATTTTTTGTACACAAATAAACCGCACATGAGAGACAAACTTATGACGTTTCTGTCTGACTTGGAATATAAACTAGTCACACAGAAGCGCGAAAAGAACTGATATACATATATGTATGTATATATATATATATATATATATATATATATATATATATATATATATATATATATATATATATATATATATATGTAGCAGCAATTCTCCCTGAACATCTTAGGGACACGATTGGAATCCATGACCAAAAGTTCGTTGATGGAGCCAGGATCTGGGATAACCTAACAGGCTCTGAAACCAGGCCTGCTCCCCCCAACAACTACAAACAGTCGCACTGGGATGGCCCAATAGTAGAGAATATAGCCTCAGCAATGCTTCAGAGTGTGTCAGGGAAAGATAGAGCCCGCCTCCTTGCAGTGAGAGCTCATCATGCAGGGGACTTTCTTTTGGCTGTTCCCAACTCCAGCCTTGGCACACGCCTCGACCCACAGACCATCCGCATTGGTGTTGCCCTTCGACTTGCCGCCCCTATTCTCGCCGAACACAGGTGTATTTGTGGCAGTGAAGCAGCAGACCGATTCGGGTACCATGGTCTTGTGTGTCGTAAATCCGAGGGAAAGATTGCAAGACATGAAGAGGTTAATAACATTATCAAGAGGAGCCTCACAACAGCCGGATGCCCAGCAGTAAGGAAACCACCCCAACTATGCAGATCTGATGGCAGCCAAAAGCGTCCAGATGGTATCACCCTTCAAGCCTGGACAGACGGCAAGCAGGTGGTGTGGGACTACACATGTGCATCTACCTTAGCTGATACCTATCTCCAATACACCAGGGAGGAAGGAGGGGCAGCTGCCACCTTCAGGGAGTCCCAGAAGTCGAGAAAATATGGAGAACTTGCCCATCATTATATGTTTGTTCCCATAGGCTCAGAGACCCTTGGCTCATGGGGAAAGAGTGCATCTAAGTTCCTCAAGGAGCTGGGCAAAAGACTCAACAGGGTAACTAGGGATCCCAGGGCAGCTAGTTTTCTGTTCCAGCGACTCAGCGCTGCTGTTCAGAGGGGTAATGCATGATGTATTCTGGGCACGCGCCCCAGCTCGGAAGAGCTGGATGAGATTTTCGCATTATAATCAGTGACAAACATGTAACAATATGTACTAGACATGTATCTCTCACCTCGTGTACTGTATATGCCATCTTTATATCAACAATGTATCTCTCAAATCTTTTGTACCATATTATGTAATAAAATATACCTATTGGTAAAAATGATGGGGTGGTAGGAGAAGTGGAATATTCAAATGGCATCAGGAAGAAATCCAAATATTCTTACTTGAAGCCTTTTATCCACTTCTCCGAGGCTATGGGTCCCACAATTTGTACCAGAGGTGGACCCCATCTTATATATATATATATATATATATATATATATATATATATATATATATATATATATATATAATATATATATATATATATATATCTTGTACATTATGGTCCAAGTCAGACTGAAACGTCGTCATAACATTCAGTATCCTATTTCAGGGTTATTTGAGCATTGTTTCAGTGACGGTATTGTGTCTCTATTCTTTTTATTTTTGCATTTGTCTTCACCCATTCGATATCTTCTCTGCTCAAATCGTCTTCTTCAGCATTATTGTCTCTGATAATCCTAAAGATGTATTCACATCCCTTTTGGTTTCTCATTTATCGCATCCCAACCCTTCGTAGCTTTGGAAGAAATATTGTAACAAACCTCGAACTTTTCCAATAATTTTATCTACTTTTAGTGACAAAGGTTCTATATTGGAGCTGTCTCCTCCAGTATCAGTCTTATTTATGCCAAGTGCATTGATCGGACGGCTATACTAATATTTACCATCTTTGCATATGCCAGTGATATTGTGTTTATGTCTGATCATCAACAGATTAACTAATCAGAGAATGAGCCACGATTTTCAAATGGAGAATCGTGCTCCTCAAGCGGAAGATTTAGTGTGATGTTCTCAATTTCATCAAATTTTCCTTCCTAACTTATGAGTTGCCTCTCTAGCACTAAGGAATATATGTTTTCTTGCTTCTTATCTCATCCGCAAAATCCTGCATTTGTTGAGATTGTGTTATAATACACATTTGTTGGTCAGTTAATTAGGATGTTCGTATATCCCTGAGTATTGATGCTGTCTGCTTCTGTCCTTATCTTATTCCTTTATTTAGGATCCTCTTAGGATAAAGAAATGACAAAGAAAATAATATTACATCCCATGAAAAAAGTAAAATACGAGAGGGAAAGGGTGACTGCACAATTTTATGACTTAAAAAGTAAGGAGGAAGACGGAATACTCAGAGACGAAACCCAGAAACTGAACAGCTACTCACTCCTATTCTCAATCAGTCAATTGCTCAGACTTCTACAACATTATCAGGCGAAGAGTCATTTAAAGATTAGGTTTTGGTTCTAAAAGTTAACGAAACTGTTTGCCAAAAAAATGAGGAAATATATAGGAAACTGAAAACAAGTGAAAAATAACTTCTGGTAATCACACAGCTTCTAATTGTCTGTAAAATATTTAACAATGTCTTATCCACTGCGTTGTCTCCTCCTTGCTACGACATTTAAAACTCATGTTTTAAATCCATATCAGTGTTAGTGCTACTATATTCCTTTCCTTGAAGGATAAGGTTTATTTCTTCCACAGATGCTATAATGATCTTATTTTCTTAAGATGGGAAGAAGCCTGATTTGGAGAAACGGATATTACAATATCCGTTTCTATGGAGTGTGACCCCATAGAAAACAATCTCAACTTGAGTACTGAAAATAAGGCTTGATGTCTCAAGCAGTCAATTATCTATGATTAATATCACATCACAAGAGAATAACCACTGTCTCTCAAAACGTAGCAGATAGACAAAATATACCAAAATACACACCAGACTTCATGAAATGCACTCTATGGAAACAATCAGAAGGGAGTAAAGAAAACTAATGGAAAATGAAGCCACTTGGACATCCTTCGTTTTATCACGGGTCACTAACAGCTATTTTAATATTGTAACCAAACAAAATTTAACGAAAGAATGACGGAAATCAGACAGGTGTCTATACTGTACTTTCCTAAACTACCAAAGACGTTGGTATGATGTTCTACAGGCAGCTAGTCTGGAAATAAACAGACAAGGTGGTGCTTTTGAGGGGCCCTCCATTCGCGGGTAGGGGAGGGTCCTCTCGGCGTCGCGAAGAGGCTCTTGACGCGAGGATTTAAATCTCTTATTCTAATCATCGGATCAAATTTAAATATCGTATTCTCTCCTGCCTCTCTCCATTTGGCGTCTTGATTGGAGAACTAACCTCTCAGGTAGAGGGTAAAGGGATAATTATGAGCTTTGTTGTAAAGTGGTCTTCGGTGGAAGTTATGTAGTGAAATGGAAATTGGATTATCAAAGGATACTGGGCGATACTCCGGTGAACCAAGAAGCTGATCTCCCGTGTCCTAGGAACACAGAATTAATACAGCCTCCCTTCTGATACAAGGGTGGTGTTTCCGAGCGTCCACAACTTTTATTAGTTGAGCCAAGCTCTTCCTGTTCTAGAGATGCCCTTCTTATATATAGTGTATCCTGGTAGTCTAGGTATTATGATATGCCGAATAGAGTAGAAAACGGATTCCAGGAATTATCAGCGAAGCTGGCCATGGGTGTGTGTGGTTCAAGAGAGGGTATTTGCTTCTTCTTCTTTTTTTTCTGGAGCTTCCCCTTCCCCTCCCTTCAACTTTTTTCATATTTCCTCTATTTTTCTTACACAAAAGGGAAAATAATTAAGTGTGAGTGACAGTATTCATTAATCGCATTCCCCCAATACTCCTGACAACTGAAGAATCTTTCCCAAGCACCGACACTCCCAAGGACTTCGTTGCCTGCCGACCTCACGGCTTTGTCCTTGACCCCTTTGAAACTTCTGACTTGTGCTGTACTTTGACCACGAACCGGGTTTTCCCATGATCCATTGACAATTTTCGGATCGTCTGTCCTTCACAGGACAGATTGTCCAAAACACCCTTGGACACATACTAGACGATAATGATATTGCAATTTATATAATTTCTTGCTCATATCCTGAAAAAAACACGCTACCTGAAACCCCTTTCTATAAAAGACGTTATTTAAAGATTGTCTTGTACGAAATTCTGTTCCCTTCAGCGAGCAACGTCTGTTGATTGTCTTACAGACCATAGTTTTATCAAGATAGTCATGAGCTAAGTCGGCCAAAGCGTATACGTCCATGTCCTCAGGAATGGGATGTGTGGTGTCACCATACACGATGCAAAAGAAGCCGAAAACACAGACATTCCTTCCTTATTTTGTGTTGTGAAACTGCCATTATGACACAGCAAGAATTTACCCAATGCGGAAAGGACATTCCAGTGGTATTCGAGTAAAGTAGAAACTATTGTTGGCCATGACCGAAGACTGAGACGTTATCTGAGTAATATAGCTAAACTGATCTTCAGTTGCCCTGACCTTTCATCCTCGGGTTACATAATGAGTGCCGGAACTTCAACCAAGACCCAACCAATACAAACAACAATAAAAGGGGACAATACCGTGACTGGAACAATACACAAATAAATAACCCGCACATTGGAGATTGAAACTTATGACGACGTTTCGGTCTGTGTTACTAGTTAATAGTCCAAGTGGGACCGAAACGTAGCCATAGGTTTCTGTCCCGTATGTACGATTTATCTGTATATGGAATATAGACAATGTTGGTGTTTTGGACTTCCGGCCAAATGTTGCAGATGGCGCTAAGAACGCCCAGTTCTCAACGATGAGGACCATGATAATCCACCTTATGGACAACCTTTAATTTGTCTTTACCGCTACTCTCCTACTCCAAAGTTACCTGACGTCCACAGAACACTGTAGAAGCCTCTACCTCAGTCATCTCTGTGGTTAACCCTAATAAAATCCTCTCTTCTAACATCCCTACCTCTTCACCATGCATCATTCTTACCACATCGTACTATTTCCCATGTGTTTCCCTAACTCGGCCTTCTCCGACTGTGCTGGACGTTTGGTATTTTTTTCCAAAATCTCAGACTCAGGAGATGAACAGTCACTAATACTTTCTACCATCTTATTATTCATTCACGTTAACGTTTACTATCAGTTTGTTATGAACCTTGACTCCTCCAACATCTGTGACATGTGTAGAATTACATCTACTCCTACATGCTTCCATTCCCCCCTCACCACCACCACCTGCCTCACATTGATTCCATCATCCCATGAGAAAACAGACCTCTCTAAACCTTGTACCGTCTTAGCATCTACTACTGTCTCTTCACTATCTTCAATCTACAGCTTCCAGTACTTGCGCCACACCACACTAGACAAACTGTTGAGGTCACAATAGCTTTTACTGAAGCGACAAAGGTCGCTATGGGCGTCGACCAGATCCCCATTATCCACACATTTCTAAACCTCCGAAATCCACTACACATACTTTTGCCATAAATGTTCCTTCACATCTGCTCACAAATCCTATCTTACTATTACACCTCTGCCACCGCACATCGACATTAGAAGTTACCCTTGCCCATAGCCACCACCTACTTTCTAATGCTGCTGTATTAATGATCAATTATGAGGGCGATATTACAGTGGAATATCAGAGGATACAGAGGAAACTAAGGAGAGCTCAATAAGTTGATTTTCCAGTATTTCCCTTTATGTATTTTTTAGCAAGAACAACAAAGAAGATACGTCACGCAATTGTTATTCCTATTTCTGGCTACATTATACTGCGATCACTTGGTACTTATATCTATTAATTTTTCGACTTTCATTTAATACTCTGTTTCACTTTACTGCAGACTTTTTGTCTATTGAGACAAATAGTACACGGTCTGATGTTTTTAAGTTTTCCTTTCACTCCCATTATCTGTAACTTACACGTATATTATGACTTCAAGGTTACCTACTCCTCGCCTTTTATTGAGTTATTTTAATTTTTATCATTTGTTCTTAGGAGGGTCGCATTTGGTAAAAAAAAAAATGACAGATTGGTACCAACACAGCCCAGAATTAAAACAAAAATACTTCCAATTAAGATACAGCAATATTTAGGGTTAAAAGAAAATCAGTAGAGGTATTCTCTAATCCTGATAGTGGATAAAATTTACTTAATTTAATTAACAATTAAAATTTGCACACACTTTAAAGTGAGTAATAAACTGTATTTCAATAAAATCAACGAATAGAAAAAGACTGAAGGCGATCAGAATATTGAAACCGGAAAATAAGTGATTTGACTTTAATGATGCCAGCCTTTTTTTTGCAAACTATTTCAGTAAAATTATACAACACACAAAAGCGGCAAGGGGAGAGGCGGGGCCAAGAGCTGAAACTTGAACCCTGCAACCACAAATAGATGAGTAAAAGCAAGTGTACACACACACACACACACACACACACACACACACACAGACACATGCATGATAAAGCTCATGGAGCAGCTAGAGAGAGTGGGCATAGTAGCAACCAGTGAAGAAGCTGGACCAGGAGCTATGAATCGACCCTTGCAACCACAATTAGGAGAGTACAATTAGGTGAGTGCACACACATTTACGGACGTCTGGCAAACCTATGATTAGCTTTCAGGATCCTAATCAAGAAGTTATTCACGACACGGCATGTGAGGCCTATACTGGAGTACACGTACACAACTCCAGTATGGAACCCCACACCTGGTCATGCATGTCAAAAAACTGGAAAAAGTGCAGAGATTTGCGACAAAGCTAGTCTCTGAGCTTAGAGGTATGTGCTATGAGCAAATTTTGAAAGGAGCTAAACCTCATGAGACTAAAGGAAAGAAGTACTTAAGGTGATATTGTATCAGTGTACGAGATACTGAGAAAAATTGACAAGGTCGATGAGGACAGATTGTTGGAGGGACCACAGATGTAAGTTGAAAGCATAAATTAGCCACAGGGACTTCAGGAAGTATTTCTTCTGCCTTAGGGTGGTCAGAAAGTGGCACCACAAGGACAGAGTGATAGATGCAGGATTCATACAAGGCTTTAAGATGAGTTATATTAAGGCTTTCGAAGCCAGGAGTGAAACCAATGATATCAAGCGAAGAGTCGGGGCCATTAGCTAGGACTCGACCCCTACAATCACAAACAGGTTAATGCATATAAGTGAGTACGCTCACATAAATTCACACACACATACATACATACCCTCTCCCACACACACACACACACACTTCACAGAAACTAATCTAAAGTCGGTTCTTTATATGTCTCGTCAATCTGTTAATTGTATGTCATAACGACTTAATTAAGGTACTCACAAACTAGTACATACATACTTACAAGAGCATCTATAAGTGCACACAGAATAAATACATGAAAAATACACCTGCTTTCTGACATAAGTACTGAGCAGAAAATAAATCCCCCGAGAAACAGTATTATAATACAAATTATGTTATCTGTTTTATAGAGTCCAGCGAATACAAGAATAAAATATTTTATCGTGTACATTTACAATGGAACAATATCGATAGACCGGCTACTGGGTGGAAACTAAATATATTTTGCGAACAATACTGAGTAATGGGATTATTTATGATTGTTGGCATAATGGAACCTCTTTTGGGTAAACCATTTCCATTTCTGCGAGCGTAATAAAGATTTTATTTTCAGTTAATAAAAAATTCTGCTGGCTGAGTGTTGATGAAATATTAGTAGACTGGTAACAAACTTCTCAGTCAGTTACACATTAATATATTTAAAGAAATTGACGAGTATGAAAATGAGAAAAAAATAATCGGTGAAGTTGATGCAACGTTTGGGGAATATTTGAAGTTTTATTTCATAATATATGGTGATATTGAACGTCAACTTTCAGTAAATTCAGAAAAAAGGTTTCGATTTTTTTCTTATAAACTATAAGAGGGAGAATTATTGATTATGCCGTGACTGAAAAAAACGTGTATTTATAAAAATAGTGATGTCCCAGAAGTTTCGATTATTGAATAATAAAATTTAAGAATTCGCAAGATATTTGTTAATAATCTTTGGATAGACTTTTCTGACATGTTTTCTGAAATAATATGGATATATTTTTTATCATGAAGATAGTAATACCAGTTCTGAGATAATATCCTCATCTGAAAATGGAAGAGGTCAATAATGCAGAAAATAACTAAAAAAAATAAGAAAATGGTGGATTTTTTTTTCCTGTTGTGGAAATAACTGGTAGATATTTTCATGTTTTGGAAAATGAAGCTGGAAAACATTTATGGTGGTCGGGGCTGTGCTGTCGCTAATTGCCTCAGGGAACTGTGCAATGTGAAGGGTGATTCAACCCTCGGTGCCGCTGCCCTGTGTCTCCCTCTCACACTGCTCTGCTCTGTAAATTGCTTTAGGCTTCAGGGTAATCATATACCTGTGATATGTTGCACGGAATTTTCATTGTGTTGTACAATGTTCTGTTTTTGTTCTGCTGTTTTTACAACAAACTCTCAAATAAGTATAGAGAGGAAAAGTGGGAATAGGAGTAGAAGAGAGCCTGAGAGGAGTATCTTCAGTCGTTGAAACAGCTCCTGGGCTTAACACAGCCAGAGATACATTTTACAACCCTAAAGTGGACAAAGAATCATATTCATCCCAAAAAATATTTTGGTTCTGTCGTATCATGAAAACGTTCTTGATATACTTTTCTAATCAAGAAACTTTAAAATTTAAGTTGCATTTACAACCGTAATTTAATAAAACTGGTTAAGAATTCCACCAAAATATGATGAAGGTTGTGTCTAATTCCATGTAGAAAAAGGCTAGAAATTGTATTTCAATCCAGTACCATAACGCAGTCTCCTCCTTCAGTCCAGTACCATAGTCTCCTCCTTCAGTCCAGTACCACAGTCTCCTCCTTCAGTCCAGTACCACAGTCTCCTCCTTCAGTTCAGTACCATAGTCTCCTTCTTCAGTCCAGTACCACAGTCTCCTCCTTCAGTCTAGTACCATAGTCTCCTCCTTCAGTCCAGTACCATAGTCTCCTCCTTCAGTCCAGCACCATAGTCTCGCTCCTTCAGTTCAGTACCATAGTCTCCTTCTTCAGTCCAGTACCACAGTCTCCTCCTTCAGTCCAGTACCACCGTCTCCTCCTTCAGTCCTGTACCATAACACAGTTTCCTCCTTCAGTCCAGTACCACAGTCTCCTCCTTCAGTCCAATACCATAGTCTCCTCCTTCAGTCCAGAACCACAGTCTCCTCCTTCAGTCCAGTACCACAGTCTCCTCCTTCAGTCCAGTACCACAGTCTCCTCCTTCAGTCCAGTACCAGTCTCCTCCTTCAGTCTAGTGCCACAGTCTCCTCCTTCAGTCCAATGCCACAGTCTCCTCCTTCAGTCCAGTACAACAGTCTAATCCTTCAGTCCAGTGCCACAGTCTCCTCCTTCAGTCCAGTGCCACAGTCTCCTCCTTCAGTCCAGTGCCACAGTCTCCTCCTTCAGTCCAGTGCCACAGTCTCCTCCTTCAGTCCAGTGCCACAGTCTCCTCCTTCAGTCCAGTACACAGTCTCTCCTTCAGTCCAGTGCCACAGTCTCCTCCTTCAGTCCAGTGCCACAGTCTCCTCCTTCAGTCCAGTGCACAGTCTCCTCCTTCAGTCCATGTCACAGTCTCCTCCTCCAGTCCAGTCCACAGTCTCCTCCTTCAGTCCAGTGTCACAGTCTCCTCCTTCAGTCCAGTGCCACAGTCTCCTCCTTCAGTCCAGTGGTACAGTCTCCTCCTTCAGTCCAGTACCACAGTCTCCTCCTTCAGTCCAGTGTCACAGTCTCCTCCTCCAGTCCAGTACCACAGTCTCCTCCTTCAGTCCAGTGTCACAGTCTCCTCCTTCAGTCCAGTGCCACAGTCTCCTCCTTCAGTCCAGTGCCACAGTCTCCTCCTTCAGTCCAGTGCCACAGTCTCCTCCTTCAGTCCAGTGCCACAGTCTCCTCCTTCAGTCCAGTGCCACAGTCTCCTCCTTCAGTCCAGTGCCACAGTCTCCTCTTCAGTCCAGTGCCACAGTCTCCTCCTTCAGTCCAGTGCCACAGTCTCCTCCTTCAGTCCAGTGCCACAGTCTCCTCCTTCAGTCCAGTGCCACAGTCTCCTACTTCAGTCCAGTGCCACAGTCTCCTCCTTCAGTCCAGTGCCACAGTCTCCTCCTTCAGTCCAGTGCCACAGTCTCCTCCTTCAGTCCAGTACCACAGTCTCCTCCTTCAGTCCAGTACCACAGTCTCCTCCTTCAGTCCAGTGCCACAGTCCTCCTATCAGTCCAGTACCACAGTCTCCTCTTCAGTCCAGTACCACAGTCTTTCACAGTCCAATTCCACAGTCAGTACACAGTCCTGCTAACGTCACAGTCATATCACAGTCAAGTAACACAGTCAAGTATCACAGTCAAGTAACACAGTCAAGTATCACAGTCAAGTATCACAGTCAAGTAACACAGTCAAGTAACACAGTCAAGTATCACAGTCAAGTAACACAGTCAAGTAACACAGTCAAGTACACAGTCAAGTAACACAGTCAAGTATCACAGTCCAGAGTAACACAGTCAAGTATCACAGTCAAGTAACAGCTCAGCAACACAGTCGGGTAACACAGTCAAGTACACAGCGGAACACAGTCAAGTAATCACAGTCAAGTACACAGCAAGTAACACAGTCGACACAGTCAAGTACACAGTCAAGTAACACAGTCAAGTAACACAGTCAAGTAACACAGTCAATCGTGCATCACAGTCAAGTAACACAGTCAAGTAACACAGTCAAGTAACACAGTCAAGTAACACAGTCAAGTATCACAGTCAAGTAACACAGTCAAGTAACACAGTCAAGTATCACAGTCAAGTAACACAGGGTTTCATCACAACCGAGTGTCACAATCAAGTACCACAGTCCAATGGCAAAGTACAATACCGTAGTGTCGTAGTACTGTCTGTTATCACAGTCCAGTTCTACAACTCATTACTATAGCGTTATGGTATGGTCAAATACCAGAGACCATTTCAACAGCCAGTACCACAGCACATTACAATAGTCTAGTACTACGGTCTCCTACCTAAGTTCATTAGCACAGTTCGATACCTCGTACGTTAATCACCACTGACAGCTATTGTTATTAAACTAAGCACAATAGGGAATACTGTTGGAAAACATAATTCAAGATTTATTTTTGTTTCTATTTTGTGATTTACACATTTCAATTCCCTATTAGATTTCTTTCTCACATGAATTATTGAGTGATGTAATCCTGTATATTGCCAATTCAACGGGGAAGGCGTCCTCTCTTTATATTTTTTTTTACCACATCAGGTGTTCCCCACCAACAAAAAAAATGACACGATAAGGAAAAATACACTCCCTCACTCACTCACTCAATATCAGTCTTGCGAAAAGAAGGTGAACATTACAGTGATGGAGCGGACCTATTTGGCGTCGACCCCCGGAAAACCCTACAGGTACATAATTCAAAACATTACCACTTCCAGAACTCAAGTCAAACCAGTTCCCCCGAATATTTCATGAATGCTGCGTTGCTTACACTCGTAAAGCAAGTCAGATCCCAAAAATCACCTGTCCTTATTTACGTTGATCTAACAGCCTCTCACATCTCTGTTGGATGATCAATGCACAGCGTAATATGCTTTCACAACATAAAGCTTCAACGCAAATTAGCTCTGTTATTTTCAGAGCGCCCAGGGACTAAGGGATCAAGTCAGACAAAATATTTAAAAATGTTTATCATCTTATGATCTCAACATTTATTGATAATTAGTTTGTTTACAGCCTCTCATTCTCCAACACTGATATTATTATTCAGAATCTCAATAATGGTTGTAAAACTCTTCGCTGTGATGATTTCAATAAAACTCAGGCGATACTTTCACAAACAAAAACACACACACACACACACACACACACACACACACACTTCCTCCCAGGGCAAAGGCCTGTCGACAAAATGACTAGGAGTGATATGATAACAACGTACAAAGTACTAATAGGAATTGCTAGAGGACATGGACAGATTGTTCGAGACTGGAACCAGGACCACGGGGGCACAGCTAAAAGTTCAAAACACAGACAAGCTACAAGGTTGTTATTAAGAAACATTTCTTCAGCCTTAGTGTGTTTAATAATTGAAACGACCTAAGCAGTGGAGTGGTAGACAGTATCAATACATAGATTTAAGAAGAGGTATGATAGGGCTGTCGAAGTAAGAAGAGGGTGAATCCTCCAGTTGGTATCAGGGAAGAGCCTGGGCAAGGAACTGGAACTCGACCCTACAACCACATATAGGTGAGTACATTTAGGTGAATACGTACACATATGCGCTCACACGAATCGACCCCTGCATCCCCATATAGGTGAGTTCTTCCATTTCTTTGATTGACAAAATATGACAATTTAGCTTTAAAATGATACAAGAAGTTTTGACACCACCACTATATTAAAAATACAAGTTCTGTAGCATCACTGTAGGACGAATTATTGTAAGTTCGTGAAGCCAAGCTAAGTAGAGACTATTGAGGTAGCAGATACAAGTATTCACTCACCACAACTCTAACACACGCATTCTGAACTATTTCAGTAAAAACACATCACGCCAATTCTCACATGGAATTACAAGCCACAAAGATTCTTACAATGCACACAACACTTCAATACACAAAGTAACCTAGCCAATCAACACTTATCACACCAAATTACTCATATCACTCCATGTTCCACACATAACAGCTTACACACAACACTCCAAAATACTTTCATCACAACTCTGACTCACGAAATCGTAATGACACGATTGCAAACAAACCACATACCACGGGTGGGGTTCGAACCCGCGGTCAGACTCTCTGACCGCGGTTTCGAACCCCACCCGTGGTATGTAGTTTACTTTCATCACACTTACCTACAAACACAAATCTAAGGCCCACATACGACATCAACTCATATTCAGGTCAACTGATTCCTGTAATTTATCTCGAGTCACCATATCAACCAACACATATTGCAACCGACACTTAATACTTTAACAGATGAATACAAATTCAGACCATTTAAAAACCTATAAACCACTGATACTACTCTTACTCACATACTTTACCGTCTCAGCTTACATCCATTCTTCCTCAACATTAATTTACCTCAGAACAGAGTAAATCAACAGCATGAACGAAATAGAAATCATACACTAGGATGGATGTGAAGGGATAAGAGTAAAATAAAGCACAGCTGTCGGAAAAGGAACAGTCATGAAAAAAAGAATGACCACTAGAAGCAAATGGGATCAAAGTTGAATTTGTTGTTTAGATGTGGGAAAAAATGCTAGTGAAGGAAGAGAAAAGGGTAACTGATTAGTAAAAGAGGATGTGTGAGAAGAAATTTAACAAGTTTTAAGAGAATATTTGAGATACAGAAAGGAAGTTGATGGCCAAAATTAAAGCAGACATGGAAGATGTAAGAGAATGACGGAAATCTAAAACAGGAAGGAGAAAGACTCAGCAATCAGCAAGAAATAGACCAGAGAGGGAGAGAGAGAGAGAGTGGTGGCGACAATAAGGCATGAGGTGTACCTTCTTAAACCGCTGGACCAAGAAAAGGCTGTGGGCCCAGACAAGTTGCTGAGTACATATACAGACTAGCCTCTAATTCGCATCCATTTAGCACTACCTAGCACAGCGGAGAGAGACGATATAGTCCCTGTTTACAAAAAGAAAAACAGAGCGGAAATCAGTAACTATAGACCACGGTGTCACTCCTGTCAGTCACTGGCAAGATCCTTAAGACAATAATCTCACGAGAGATAACAGTTTTTCAACTACCACTCACTTCTCTGTGACTATCAATATGGCTTCAGAAAAGATTACTCTGCTGCTGATCTGTTGTTAAACTCTCCACTAAATTGCAACAGTCAATGAATGAATTCAAAGTCAGCTGTGTAGAAACAATGGACATAGCTAGTGCTTTCGACCGAGTATGGCACCAGGGTCTCTTGGCAAAACCGCAAACACTGGGAATTGCAGGCTTTACGCTTTCGCTCCTCAGTGATTGGGAAAAGTGTTCCACAAGGAAGCATGCTTGGGCCATTGTTATGGAATGTCTACTTCAATGACCTTCATCTCATCGCAGAATCCCATGCATATGCAGACGACTGCACTCTGACATTTACTTATCCAAGAGAGGAAATGCCAGCTGCTCTATGCTACATCAATCACCAGCTTAGAGCGATATCAGCCTGTGGAAACCGATGGCAGGTAACATTTGCTCTTGAGAAAATACAAATAATGATGGTCTCTAGGCACCATGATGGTAATACCGGAACAGTAGTATGAATGTGAGAGTGTTGGTAACTGGGGACTAGGTTGATATCCCTGAGGTGAAATTTGACTCAAAACTGACCATGAAGAGCCACCTTGTAAATCTTGCAAACAAGGCGGCCAGGAAGGTTACAGCACTTCAACGTATCTCGCATCTGCTCAACAGTAGAGGTTGCAAGATTCTGTACGAGGCACAAGTAAGTTCATACCTTGAGTATGTTCCACTTTCTTGGATTGCCTGTTCCCCTTCCATTATATATGCGACTTCTTGACAGAGTAGAGAACAGAGCAAGACGGATTTATTTATATTTAGTAAATATACATATTATAATCAAAAAGAAAAGTAAATATACGAAATTATATTTTATATAAAAATAAAATATGTAAGATTTTTAATAAGCTGTCAGAGAGTGAGTTTCCTTGGAATAGCAATATATAAAAATATGCAAAATATCATAATTCTCACCGTTAATGATTATTTAAATTACTTATAATCTTAGGTAGAGTAATGACGTTATCCAGTAACAGTAAGAAACACCACAAACTTAATTAATATTAGCATGGTAATGAATATAGACACTTTCAATAATAATAACTATGCCTTAAAACCCTCATGCACTATGTAATGTTGAGAAAAATCTCCAGTTTATGAAGAGGGCGATATCCCCTCTTGAACGGGGAAAATGACCCTCTCCAAAGAGGGTAGTCCTCTCAGAAGAGGTTGTGAACACTCTTGGTTCCTCTTTCCCCACAACAGAGTTATCAGAAACACATGGTAGGCGAGGCGTCACGAGACACTCCACTCTTTATAAGAGTACCTGCCTACTTGTACTTACGAGTGGGAACGTGAGGGAACTGCTATTTCTCCATAGCATTAAAAATACAGATAAAACCATCTCCTACTTAATCAAGAATCTAGGGGTAAGACCGCTCCCTACCCGTCCTTAGAACAGAGAAACAGTGACGTTAGGTTGAGTCCTGTTGCAAAGGCTGGCATTGAACGTCTTTTAGTCCAGGTCAGCATTTCCTTTCTTGGGCGGGGACCTCCAGGGCGGCGAGCTTCAGATTGCGATACGTACTCAGGGTGTGAATGTGTCACGAAGAACACCGCGAATGCGTAGTTCCTCCAGCTAAAGAACAGCAGTGAAGTGTGCGTTCATAGACTCTTGATCATAGACAATCTCTAAAGACACTAGGAATTTAGTGCAAAATACGAGTCAGAAAATTCACGGTAGAACTAATCATGAGTATATAGTGTTTATTAGCGTCTCCGTGTCCTTTTCTCGAGTGTAAACATTGGGATAACTGAAGTAAAATCCAGTGGTCTTACAACATTCTCCCTACCGTGGATAATTCCACAAAACTCATGAACAAGTGAGTGACGGTGAAGTACCCGGCGTGTTGCAAGAGATACAACACTAAGGTGCAACGACCCCGAGTGACTACGTTCAGTATTTTTCGATCAAGAGATCGATATCGGCCTCGTTTCGCTCCAACGACACAGGACTCCAGTTACAATGAGTCAGGCAGGTCTTATTCTCCTTTCATTTGCCCCTTTAAAGCACTGCAGTGTTTAGGTCAATGTTAGTAAGAATAATTCCCACCTTAGAGGCCGTCATAAGAATGTCATCACTAAAACAAAGGTATGAATAACCCACTAAGTCCAATATCCTGGGATTAAGACTTACCTGGGCTATTCATCATTTTCAGTTCTGGTGAAGTGGAACCAGACAGCCACCTCAGAGGAGATCTCTTGAACCGTAGCTGCAAGGGATCTGAGCTGTCTACAAAGAAAAGGGTCTTTCCATTGTCATGTATCTCCTATTATCTTTCAGAAAAGTGTACTTATTTAACAGCCACAAGAAAATGACAGGAGAGCCAACGCAACAGCTATCATCAAAGTATCCACGACTATACGGTTAAGATAGGTAAGGTTTGTCAGGAAACATGACAAGTGTTTCCTGACGCGGGCCTTAGTCATAAGATGACCCACTACTGGAACTTTTGGTCATCTGACCAAGGCCTTCAGCTGGCTTACCCGTCCACCCCCTTTAAAAATAATGGTTATAATTATAACCATTTGGAATTAATTGTGTGTGCAAAACGATCGCCAAGTTACGAGATCTGAGAGAGAAGTGAGACTAATGATATTCCATAATTTACTGTATCCATCAGAAGTGATCGAAGTAAGTCAGTTGCTTCGGTCAACTGTCCGAAGCAATATAAAACAACAAAGAGAAATCATCAGAAGAGCAGTCAACCAGGCCACAAATGGCGTCATAAAGACAGTGGAGACAGCGTGTCAGTTCGGTGACCTCTGCAGCATCGGCTCTAAGGAGACAGCCAGCTCCGATAGTTTATGTTACAGGGTCTCTGACCTAAGTCGCATAATCACATACAATCGCATATCATCATATAAGATAATATAGCATTACATTCTGCAGTAATGAACTGACAGTCACGTGAGACGGTAGATATCCTAATTGTCTCTGCAGAGGAATTCTTAGAACTAATATTCAATAATAATAGTGATAATGCCATAATAATTAATAATAATAAAAATAATAATAATAGAGTAGCCCGTATAAGAATTAGTGATTAGTTCGTGTACTGTTTAGTTGTTATTCTATCCTATACTTTCCTCATATGTCTGAGTCACAACAAGATATTATTTTCAACACTCAAGGACACCAACAAACTTTCCATTGGTATAAGTGAGGTACGTAAGCCCAAAGAAGCACGCCTGTACAAAGGTGGCTTTAGTGTTAAATAACAGAACAACACACGTCACTATGACAAAAGCCACTATCCTAAAACCCATTCAGAGTGATCAGACCACTAAAATTTTCTTACCTCTCTTTCTGTCAGCACACAACACTCTTCTATCCTAATCCAATCCATCCCCCTCTCTATTATTGCTAGCTGTAATGTCTCTGAGACATAGTTTCTCTTAAATAATATGTCTACCTAAACCATTATTTTTTTGCCGTGATTACCATAAAAATGTGAAAACATCACCAGCAGAATTTTATGAAATTTAACATGGATTCCCTAGAGCCATTCTGCCATCATGAAATATGCGCATTATCCAACGCTGGATAATGCAACGTAAAATTTCATTCGTTGATATATAATAGAAGGAAGCGGAGCGAGCAGTTGTGTTTGAAATATCGCTTTTGTTTACCTAGTCAGAGCGAAATGAATCTGTTCTCGTGTTTCGTCATTGATAATGAACTTCATTACGCTAATGTTTTCCAATGGAATGGGTAGTGATTAAATTGCCGAGCGTCAAGCATTGTTTGTCTATGTTGGTCAGGGTAGGTCAGCCAGGGTAGGTCAGCCAGGGTAGGTCAGCCAGGGTCGGTCAGCCAGGGTAGGTCAGCCAGGGTAAGTCAGCCAGGGTAGGTCAGCCAGGGTAAGTCAGCCAGGGTAAGTCAGCCAGAGTAGGTCAGCCAGGGTTGGTCAGCCAGGGTAGGTCAGCCAGGGTAAGTCAGCCAGAGTAGGTCAGCCAGGGTAAGTCAGCCAGGGTAGGTCAGCCAGGGTTGGTCAGCCAGGGTAGGTCAGCCAGGGTAAGTCAGTCAGGGTAGGTCAGCCAGGGTAAGTCAGCCAAGGGTACGTCAGCCAGGGTTGGTCAGCCAGGGTGGGTCAGCCAGGGTCGGTCAGCCAGGGTCGGTCAGTCCTGGTAGGTCGATCAGGGTTGGTCAGTCAGTACAGGTAAATTAGGATAGGTCAATAAATAACAAAAAAGGCACAATACCGTGACTGGAACAATACACACACAACCCGCACATATAAAAGAGAGGAGCTTACGACGACGTTTCGGCCCGACTTGGACCATTTACAAAGTCACACTAACACACAGAGACAGTGGAAGGGTATTTATAGGCAGGCAGACAGGGGAGGGTACAAGAGAGTGGGGTAATGATGGAGTAAGTGGTGGAAGTAGTAGTAGTAGTAATAGTGGTAGAGGAGACAGTCATATGGGAAGGAGCACTGCAATGAGGCTAGCGGCCCGCAAGGGTGGGACGAGAGGGAAGAAAGGCGAAAAAATGAAGGACAAATACAAGGCAAAAGAAAAGAAAGAAAGGAAAACCCATAGGAGAAAAAAGGAGAAGGGGGAAGTGAAGAAAGGGGAAGGAATCAGGTTAAGTCACGGGTGTTCTGAAGTTTAGAGCATTTAACAATGTAATGAGAGAGGAAAGCATCAACAGAGACAAAGCCAGGGCTAAGATTCATACAGGGAAAGTTGTATATAAGGGAGGATTCAACCAGGCGGCGACTATGAAAGTTGGACGTAGGGTAGACAGTTTTAGCAGAAGACCAATCAATAGGATGACTGTGATCTCTGACATGACAGAAAAGAGCATTATTAGTGTCGGCATGCCTAACACTATTTTTGTGCTCCTTGAGTCTGTCAGAAAGAGATCGGCCAGTTTCTCCGAAGTACTGAAGAGGACAGGAGGAGCAAGAAATAGAGTAGACACCAGGAGAATCTGTGGAGGGAGGGGAAGTATGAACTAGATTAGTGCGAAGAGTGTTAGTCTGACGAAAGGTAAGTTTGATGTCTAAGGAACGGAGAGAGTTGCTGAGATTAGAGAGACCAGAGATGTAGGGAAGGCAGAGGACTGGAGAGTTCTCAGGAGTAGAGGGTTTAGGAGAGAAGAAAGTCTGTTTGGCACGAGAGAAAGCAGAGTCTATGAAATGGGAAGGGTAGCCCAGGCGGGAAAATGAATTATGAAGAGTGGAAATTTCTGCTTCAAGAAACTGAGGATCACAGATGCAGAGAGCACGGAGAAAGAGGGATATAAGAACACTCTTCTTGACAGAGGAGGCATGATAAGAGAAGTAATGAATGTACATGCCCTGTGCATAGGCTTGCGGTACACGGAGAAGGCAAAACCTGTAACTTCAGAACACCCGTGATTTAACCTGATTCCTTCCCCTTTCATCTCTTCCCCCTTCTCCTTTTTTCTCCTATGGGTTTTCCTTTCTTTCTTTTCTTTTGCCTTGTATTTGTCCTTCATTTTTTCGCCTTTCTTCCCTCTCGTCCCACCCTTGCGGGCCGCTAGCCTCATTGCAGTGCTCCTTCCCATATGACTGTCTCCTCTACCACTATTACTACTACTACTACTTCCACCACTTACTCCATCATTACCCCACTCTCTTGTACCCTCCCCTGTCTGCCTGCCTATAAATACCCTTCCACTGTCTCTGTGTGTTAGTGTGACTTTGTAAATGGTCCAAGTCGGGCCGAAACGTCGTCGTAAGCTCCTCTCTTTTATATGTGCGGGTTGTGTGTGTATAGGATAGGTCAGTCAGGAAAGTTAGCCAAGGTAGGTCATTAATGATAGGATGCCAGTAGGTTATCTCTGGTAGGTCAGTCACGGTAGGTGAGTGAAAACTGGTCAATCAGAGTAGGTCAGTAAGGGCAGATCTGCCAGGATACGTCAATCGTGGTAGATCCATCATAATATATCAGTTAAGGTAGGTCTGGGGTGGTCTAACAGGGAAGGTCAGGCAGCACAGGCCAGCTGGGGCAGTTGGGGCTAGTTAACCATGACAGATCAGCCAAGATACGTTAATCAAGGTAGTTCAGCCAGGGTAAGTCAGGCAGGGTAGGTCAGACAGGGTATGTCATCAGGGAAATGGTAACCAGAGTAGGTCAGGCATGGTAGGTTAGTTGGTTAGTCATGGTAGGTCACTCATGGTAGGTTAGTTAAGATAAGTCAGTCAAGGTAGGTCAGCCAGGATAGGTTAGTCATGATATGTCAACCAAGGTAGGTAAGTCAGGCAGGTCATTCAAGGGAAAATCATTCAGGGTAGGTCAGACCATGTTGAGAAGGTCAGGGTACATCTAACATAATAAGTCAGTCATGGTAGAGCAGCCAGCGTATGTCATCCAGAATAGGTCATCCTACGAAGGTCATTCAAGTTAGCCAGAGTAGGTCCATCAGAGTAAATCAGTCGGGGCAGGCCAGTCAAGGTAGATCAGTCAGATCAGTCAAGGTAGATCAGTCAGGGTAGGTCAGTCAAGGTAAGTTAGTAAGAGTGTTAGTTAGGTTCTATCTTTATGAGTCATGTAGTTGACTGCAGTTAAGGTATGATTTTAAATAAGCAAGATTCTATAATGTTTTAGCTGAAGACAATGCTCAGAAAGCTTTCCTTAGATATGTGAAGATTCCCTTTGGATATTGGTTATTTTCAAGATCGACATAAATAAAGTCGAGTATTTTTATTAATTGTGTACTTTTTCTTGGCTTGAAACCGAACAATCAGGGGTTAAGAATATTATGGAACGACCGAGAAACCTCTTCGAGGAATTATTTTTTTCAAAGATTTTTAGAATGCAGAAGCAAATTAAAAATTATCCTATAGTTGCTAATATCGGTTGGATCTCCACCTCTATATATTAGAGATTTCCTTGCTTTCTAAGTCATACTTGGGAATGCTTTCGTTTCTGATGATTTATTGAATTATTCTGCAATGGTGAGTCTCGGCACATGAGCTGTTGTTAGTATATTGAAGTTGATGAACTGGATAAATATCCTGCATTGCTTTCCAGTGAATTTGTCACTGAAGCAGCTTCAGCACCATTAGTTGGGGGCTAGAGAGAGCTTGGCAAATTTCCAGCTCGCTCGGACATTGGAACTTGGGACACGACTGGTTCTGATTGATACAGTAATAGAGAAAAAAACCAATTAGCTTGTTGGATGTTTCGGAAAGATGGATGCAAAGTTTATTTACCCAAATGTTTCTAGTTTTGGCTAATTTTGAGAGCTCAGGATTTGGAAGAGCATTTTCTGGAGCTTTTTCATATCTCCTGGTAGCAAAATACAATTGCTTAAATTTCCTTATTAGTTTGACGAGTATTGAAGAGTAATTTTTAGTCTGTCCTTTGGTTAATAATCCCAGAGTTTTGTTTTTATCACTGGACCTGGATATGTTATTCGTTAGCCATGGGCCATTTAGTCTCTTTGCCCTGATTTGTTGAGTTTTTATAGTAGACACTTTGTAGTATGACCCATTGTCATTAAACTCTGCCAGTCAGTTTCACTGAATTCTGTAATGTAGTTATTAACTGATATCTCACCATGTAGTCAGAATTAAATCTTACTAGTTATTTACATATATTGGGTACAAGGGTGAGACAGTGACTAGTAGTATCGTCTGCGGTTATGCAATAGTCTCAAATTCTTTTGGGTTTAATTATATATGATATTTACAAACAACTGCTCTTGTTAAGGAAGGCAGTTACTTGTGAATCTTAAGCTTGGATGAGGTCTTCAGCAAGGAATATAAAGATATTTGTTTAATTTATTGCTAATTATTAGGTTTTTATAGTTGTAACTGAATGTGGTAACCTGTAGACAGCCCAGACAGTAAATGTGGTTTTCAAGTTATTTGTTTAAATTGAGCAATTATATATCTACTATGCTCATCACTTGAACATGCTGAGTTAACACATTTCAGTTTATTAGAGTAGATTGGAACGCTTCCTCCCATTTGATCAAGCCTTTTGTAATAAACGCTCGTATACCCAGGTAAGCGAAAAATATATGTTGTGTTGTGTTTAAGTCAGGTTTCCGAACGAATAGTAAAAGTTAGTATTTATAATATCTAGAAGTGCAATGATGTCATCATCGTGTTATCTCGGAGATCTAATACGGAAATGAAATATTAATATATTCTTGATGATGCTGAGAACTGCTTTTGCTTGCTTTGCTGTGTAATAATAACTAATTATAATAAGAATATTGACTATTTTTGTAATCAGACAGGAGATTTAACTCTGGGTTGAGATCAGACTTCATGAACTCAGACATAGGATATGTAACAAGGCATAATGATAACGTAGAGTTTTCATCAACTGAATACTCAATGTTGCACAAGTGTCATTTATCAACTTGTCTGTTTTCTGATCCATTTACACAAAACAATGAATTCTAGAAATATGATATGACAGAAATTATAAAGAAATTGAATACTGTCCCAGTAAACTTTTATTCTGTAATCGTATTTAATTTACTAATATACCTATTGCAATTACAAATACCCATTCATTATAAAAAAAATTAATAACAATAAAGAAACTTAATTGCCATATAATGATGTTAGAAGAACATTTGATATAGATTGTTACTAATAATCAGGTAGTATTAGTAAGTAATATGAAATAGTACTGATTCCTAAGAATTGGAGAATGTAGATTAAAAAATGCACTAAGAATAATAACAAAATTTTCATACAAATCTACCGAACAGTGAAGGGCAATTATGAAAAGCAATTATATAATTTATTATGGTAAATAATGACAAAACTATTATTTTTAGAGCTAATTATGAAAGGAATTTTACACATAATTCGTGGCTAGATAATACAGATATAAGAATAGACAGTTAATAAGACAGTTATAATTATGGCAAAATAAAAACTGAACCGAAAAAATGGAAAACATATATAAACTAAGCATATTTTGCACAAAAAAAAATGGTATAAACTGATATTAATACAAGAAAATTATTCTTGCTTGAACTGTGTTTGGGAATATTTGATAAAAAAAAAAAAAGGCTAAAAAAAAAGGCTAAAAAAAAATGTTATCTCCATATCAATAAACTGTTACTGAATTGCGTTAACAGTGGTAACTAAACTGCTAGAACATGTAGATAAGTATAAGTAAGTAAAATTTATATATCAAGAAAGTAATAAGCATTTTAAAAGTGTTAGTAAATCAAGGAATCAATGGTAAACTGTTACTAATTGAAGTTTGTGAGCTGTCGAGGTGCTAAGCTCAAACTGGACTTTCTTAGAAAACAAATATTTATTTTAGGAAAGCAAAGAATTAAATAGGACAGAGTTGGAGAGAGAAAACAGAACTACTATTGAATAATCGTGATTTTAGAAACTTTTAGTTTCCGCTAGTGTAGTAAACACTTAAATGCTACATTTTCGTACTTTTTTTTGCTAGAGCCGGTCATATATATATATATATGATTAGGTCATATATATATATATATGATTAGGTCATATAGTATATATATATGATTAGGTAAAACTGGTCAATTAGCAAGAACTCATCTAAAATTAAGTCCTTTCTAAAATTTTCTCTTATACGTTTAAAGATATATTTTTTTCATTTATGTTAATGTAAGAATTTATAATTTTGTACCAAGAGAAACTTTGAAAACCTACCTAACCTTATTACAACAAGCGCAATTTAATTTAGCCTAACCCAACTAAATATATTTTAGATACGTTAACAATAATTTAATAATAAACAAACACAATGAAATATATTTTTTTCGTTATGTTCAGAATGATTTTGGCGAAATTATTGCATACACAATTTTTTTTTGCCTTATTCAGAAAGAAGAGCGTTGCTATTTAAGCCAAAATAGCAAGTTTTACCTATTCAGCACGACATGTATATAAAATGAGAGAGAGAGAGAGAGAGAGAGAGAGAGAGAGAGAGAGAGAGAGAGAGAGAGAGAGATGAGAGAGACAGACAAACCTTATCTCATAGCGAGTAGGAAACCAGGCTCAAATTTTCCAGCTACTTCGAAGAACCTTAACGAAAGCTTACCTGCAAACATTCTCAGTGAAATATAACCATTATGCCTGGGCACCATAGAGAGGAAATTTGTTACTCAGTATAATTAAGACTCTTATCTCACGGAAAAATAATTCATCTAAGCCCATGGAGGAAAATTATATATATATTGTTATGCGAAGCCCTGGGTGCTGGCGCGCGCTCGCTGGCTCGCTTTTTCTCTCTGTATTATATATATATATATATATATATATATATATATATATATATATATATATATATATATATATATATATATGATGTCGTGCCGAATAGGTAAAATTGGTCAGTTAGCAAGCCAAAATCGTACGTTTTACCTATTCGGCACGACATATACATATATGTGAGAGAGAGATGGAGAGAGAGAGAGAAAATCAATTTACATATATATCAGTCTTTCTATCTCGGCTCTGTCACTGATCAATAATATACAAAATGCAAATAAAATATAAATGTGTTCTAACAAGCCGTAACTAATGCCGTGTCGTGAAAGTTATAATCACTCTGTCGCAAAATTCAGTTATTATCATAATGTAATTATGTGAACATGACACAGTAAGTGATTTATTACCTTTTTTTTTTGGGGGGGGGGTTGGAGAAAAGGCTTATTTCACTAGAGTATTGATAAAGACGAAGTCCATGGTGGATGAAATGTCTTTCCGGCAAAATAAATTAAACCGCGTGTGAATTATTAATTTATATGTACTTGTCGATAAATTCTATAGTTGATAAACACGTACTATCAACAATGAGCACGGAAGATTAACTAGCGTATACTGCAACAAGAATTAGCTTTCCATAAACTGTCAACATTAACTCTGGAAGCATGACAAGTACGTACACACTGACAAGAGAGGCATACGTTCACATAGTGTAAACATTGAATCTAGAAGTATATCAAGTATATTCACACTTTGACGGAAATCAGACATTTATATACTGCCAGCATGGAACCAAGAAGTATTACCAGCAGGAGTGCCAAGGCTTTGCTAAATTCCTATTGACTTCAGAACCTCCTCGCTGAATGCTGTTATCTGCTTGTCAAGCTTCCTGGATGACCTCTATTCATCGTTATGCAGATTTTACGACCACCGTGCTAAGCTGGGGAGATAAGAGAGAGATATTCAACGCTGAGGAAATACTGCTACCCACATTCCACGCTGGGGAAATAGAAGTGACGCTGAGCAGATATGACTGATATATTCAACTCTAGGGTTAAATATATATTCCATTTTCCACGCTTGGGAAATAAAACCACATCCTTGCAAGTTTAGGGAGATACGACCACCCATATTACCTGTTGGAGGAATATGACCGCCCATATTCCACGCTGGCGAAATAAGAAAAGCTATATTCCACTCTGAAAAATAAAACCATCTGTACTCCATGCTGTGGAAATTAAAACACATCCGGGTATTGCTGGAAATATAGGATCATCAGTATTCCATCTGTCTGTGTCTGTCTGTCTCTCTCTCTCTCTCTCTCTCTCTCTCTCTCTCTCTCTCTCTCTCTCTCTCTCTCTCTCTCTCTCTCTCTCTCTATCTTTTATTATACATTTGAGATATATGATAATGTTAAGATCTTTCTGTCTTCATAAGCTACGAGTTGTTTTGAACCTCAGCTAATCTAAAATTCATCCCAAACGTTATTTAAAATGTTAACTGTAATGAAATATGCAACAGAGAAACAGGGTGAGGTTGTCTCCAGCTATGAGCCAGAAATTTATTTTGGTCAATTCACTTTATTTCATGAATGATATTATGCTATTCGAACATGTTCTAGATTCTAGGAAAAAAACTGATCGGAGATAAAGTAAAGTTCTGCTGTCTGTCTCTCAGTATAGAAGCTGTATTCTCGCTGACTCGAAAGAGGAGTCATGTGAAGTGCATTGATAACTTTTGCCTTGTACATAACAATAAGGCCATGCACATGTCTCTGGTGTTTTAGGCTCTTCTGTAATGGCACATCCAACCAGATTAGGATCAGGCAAGAGGTAAGTCGCTTCACATGTTATTTTTTTTCTTAGAATTCGTTGATGATTCTGAAGGCAGACAATCAAAGGATATGGTGAATTCTCAAAGTGAGAGCGTATTTTTACCTCGTAGTGAGTTTAGGTGCCACTTCTGTTGAGCAGATGCAAAGTACGTCTTTGCACTATTAGCTTCGTGTTTGCCTTACTACAGGGTTTATAATGTGATTCTTCATAAACATTCTGAGACTGTTCATCCCTGTGCACTTCCCTTCATTTTTGCTACAATACCAGCATTAACATCACGCTGTCTAAATACTATCATCATTTGTGTTTCCTCAGAAATAAACTAAACCAGTAATCGTTTTTCTAAGAATGAGAATACTGTACGTCGGTGGTGAGTAATGTGTCAGAGAGCAATTGATATTTCCATCCATGCATAAGTACATGTTACTGCATATGCACAGGAGTATTGGATGAGGTGAAAGACATTGAAACAGACATTTAATAACAATGCACCAAGCACACTTCCTTGTGGAATACTAGCACTGACTGGTTGGCTTGTAGAATCTTCTCCATTCAGAACTACTCGAAGAGTACTTAACGTTAGGTACGAAGGAGTGTAGCTTCCAGTTTTACGAACTCTGCTGAAGGCGCAAACAAAGCCTAATGTTTCTACACAGCAGGTCTAGGATTCCTCTAGTGACTAATGTCACGTATTGGAGAAATTATACAGGAGATCGGCTGCAGAGACCTTTTGTGAAGCCGTACTGACAGTCGAAAATATGCTTTTGCCTAGCTAGGCAAAAGACTCCTCGGGGTAATTAGCGATCCCAGGAGCCTAGTTTTAAGAACATAAGAATGGAGGAACACTGCAGAAGGCCTACTGACCCATATAAGGCAGGTCCTTATCAAAACCACCACTACCCGAAGCTACCCAAGAATTTACTCCCGTACCCAGCGACTCAGTGCTGCTGTTCAGAGGAGTAATGCTTGCTGTATCTCGGACACTCGGCCCTACTCTGAGGAGCTGGATGAGATTTTCGCATTATAATCCGGGTTTATATATATATATATATATATATATATATATATATATATATATATATATATTTATAATTAATTTGTTTGTTACGGTCTCGTGAAACGTACTACAGCGAAACACACAAAAATAATGGAACACGTGACGACAAATTGCAGGGAGGCAATATATTTAATGTATATATATATATATATATATATATATGTATATATATATATATATGTGTGTGTGTGTGTGTGTGTGTGTGTGTGTGTGTGTGTGTGTGTGTGTGTATGCAGAACAACCACTGTGATAAAAAAAATAGCGAAATTCCAAGCGCTTTCGGGACCTCTCACATTATCAAGAAACTATAAAATTAAAAGGTTAACAGGAAGGCATATAAGGACGAGACTACACCTCGCTGCAACCCCCCCCATCCCAACAACAACACCTGAATTTTTATGATCTCCACTCCTTCCTTCTTCAGCCTGATTACCTAGACCTTCGCTGTTGTCTTCCTCCTGATGTGGTTGTATAACAACTTTGGGCCAGATATAGCTTTCGATGATATGTCATTCTGGAATTGACGCTGGATCTCCGCCCTTATCAATGCGTATTCGTTTCAGGCTATTTGGCTCATTTCCCTGTATTCCTTGGTCCTTTGTTTTCTATACTTTTCCCATGCTCCAGCGCACTTGGCTTTGGCCTCTCTACACTTTTGGGTGAACCAATGGCTCGTTCTGATCTTCCAATTATGTTGCCCTTGGGTAAGAACTTCTCTGCCTCCCTGCAATTTGTCGTCACGTGTTCCATTATTTTTGTGTGTGTTTCGCTGTAGTACGTTTCACGAGACCGTAACAAACAAATTAATTATAAACTTTTCAACTTTACCTTCCCTGAGTTTGTCCTCACAGCACTGAGGCCAGCTGAACATGTCTGGAGAATACTGATGAGATCAACTTTTAATATCTTCTCTCAGCCTGAAGCATCTTAAACCAAGACACAAGTTTAATCTCGCGTAAGAGTGTTGAAGGAAAGAAATGGCATAAAATGGAATAAGTATGATTAAATATTTTTATAGTGACAGGAACAAGCTTTTAGAATTATTTTTTTTTTAGAATTAGACTATGTGACTATACTGAATTATTATATAATTGCTTTTATTTTTGGTAATCTTCATACATAGCTTGATATCATCATTAAGCTACTATACACTCATGTGCAAATAGGAAGTGGTGAAGATAAAGAATGCTTTACTTTAGGACCAAGACAGGCATAGATAGTCTCCAGTCATGTAATATTCAATTAACTGTAGTTCAATAGATGCAGGTTAATACCCTCACACACCTTCTAAAATCGTGAACTGTAAAGGTTGATATAGCTGTATCTCAACACTTCATGAGACTCCGAAACTTCTGTTCAATGCTTCGAAGCGGCCATTGAGTTGTACTTTGAGACTAATGAGGGAGCACTTGTGATAAATCATCCCAGTCAAGCATATCTTAAATTTCAGATCAGTCGGAAGAGGCATTGTAAAAACATCATGAGGATCCATAAGTCACAGTTCAGTAATCTTAATAGACCAGGGAGTTGGAACTCAGCCAATGTTATTACGTGCCAACACTATTAGCTTGGTTAATCAGGGCAAAGTATCCATCAAGAGTGATACCAAAATTCATTTAGTACTAAGAAGAAATTAAATATATTTTATTATACTCTCAGGAATATTATTAATTTCGGTGAATCTACTGCTCTTAGGTTATTTAAATATTTGTATTTACACAATGCTATATAACCTGACAGTGAAAAATGACTAACAATTTATTTTAGTAACACCTGTGATTACACCATAAAAATACACTGTTAAAAATTATACATGTAATGTATTAAGCATATCTTTACTGCCGTCTCTCACCAAGGCAGGGTGATCCCCCAAAAAGAAAAAAACACTTTAACTATCTCTTACTCCATCACTGTTTTGCCAGAGGAGCGCCGATACTACAGTTCAAATGCCCCTACAAACTGCAATATTCACAACCCTCCTTCAGAGTGCAGGCACTGTACTTCCCACCTCTAAGACTCTAATCTGGTTAACCACTTAACCTGAATCCCTTCGTAAATGTTACCATGAGCACACTCCAACAGTACGTCAAGTCATAAAAAGCACTCGCCTCCACTCCCATCTAACACGCTCACTCACACCTGTTGGATGTCCAAGCCCCTCTCATACAAAGCCTCATTTCCTAGGATTTCAACTCCGACCTTCCACTACAGGTTTATACACCCTCCACGTCATTCTATTTTGCTCCAGCCTCTCTAAATGTCCAAACCATCTCAGCTTGATTCAATTATATTTCTCTAAACCATAGACCAGTTTGAAACAATTTTCTCGGCATTTTGAAAATCAAATAGATGGTAAAAACTTCTCACCTGTAGAAACAAAGTATTAGACTCATAATCAAAAATATTAATTGGTTAATATTTTATATACATATATCATTAACGAAACTGCGGGTGACCGAGACTCGACCCACGCCACCTTCCCCGCCCCATGGGAAGCAGGACAACAGTTCTGTTGCTGTATCAACTGGACCATCAATCCTACAAACAACATGAGCCTAGCGAACTAGGCTTGTTTCATGTTACGAGGACATACGTGGCAGTGGCAAGCTCAGAGCTAATTTCAATCTACTCCCATTTGAAGATCAGCCTTTACGAGGAGTCTATTAGTAGAATTAGTAGAAACCTCTTTTTAAACATTTGAATCTTTGCCACTGAGGGTTATGGAAGTCATCTGAACCATCCAGGATGCTGGCAAATGGTTCAACAACTTTGGTCACAGAGCACATGCTGTTGCTAATTGTTCCAGGAACCTGACCTTAGTTACCATACACAAGAATTAAAAAAATAATGCCTATCGGATGAGGCCTTCACGAATTATGAACGAAATAAAAATTAAAGAGTTGGAAAACGGAAAATTGTTTTGGCCTATATTAGTCTCAATTTCCTTTTTTATATAAAAAAATAAATTGGAAAAAAATATACTTTTTCATGTGAGGATTTATTACTCATCTGATTGGCTTTAATAGAGTTGATAAATTAACTATGCAACTTTTTAGCACCATCAGAATTAATGTAATAGTGAATTTTAGTATATTGGTCTCTCTGAATTCAAAACTGATGTTTCTTAGTAGAAGGTATAAGTTAAGTGGATGTCAGTGTGAGCAGCTTTTCACACACATAGCAGCTGCTCACACCGAGTCCACCCACACACAGCAGCTCCTCACACTGAGTCCACCCACACACAGCAGCTCCTCACACTGAGTCCACCCACACACAGCAGCTCCTCACACTGAGTCCACCCACACACAGCAGCTCCTCACACTGAGTCCACCCACACACAGCAGCTCCTCACACTGAGTCCACCCACACACAGCAGCTCCTCACACTGAGTCCACCCACACACAGCAGCTCCTCACACTGAGTCCACCCACACACAGCAGCTCCTCACACTGAGTCCACCCACACACAGCAGCTGCTCACACCGAGTCCACCCACACACAGCAGCTGCTCACACTGAGTCCACCCACACACAGCAGCTGCTCACACTGAGTCCACCCACACACAGCAGCTCCTCACACTGAGTCCACCCACACACAGCAGCTGCTCACACTGAGTCCACCCACACACAGCAGCTGCTCACACTGAGTCCACCCACACACAGCAGCTGCTCACACTGAGTCCACCCACACACAGCAGCTCCTCACACTGAGTCCACCCACACACAGCAGCTCCTCAACTGACCATAACTTTATCGAAGATGTCACAGATAAAATCATGAATGTGAAGGATGATAGAACGTAACGCTCACACGTGCTACGTTATAACAGTACGTCTGCTTGGTTTGACGATATGTCCTACGTTATGCCTGTGTGGGCAACGGTAAAACAATGGTAGAATATACAGACAGGACGTAAATATGACATAACATGCTTGTTATCACAAATTATTTATGAAGATGCATCGTCCGCTGGGGACTTAATAAACTCCTGAATTAATGAAAATAATTTTGGACCGAATGTCATTGTAAATAAAACGTCATCAGTTGGATATTGTCTTATAAATATTGTTTAAAGTTATGTCGAGGCGTTCCAAGTTATATTGAGGCGTGCCAAGTTACGTCGAGACGTGCCAAGGTACGTCGAGGCGTGCCAAGGTACGTCGAGGCGTGCCAGTTTATGTCCAGGCGTGTCTAGTTGTGTTGATTCGTGCCAAGATATGTTGATGAGTAACAGAAAAACAAGCAAGCAATCTACATGACATATGAAGGATCACTATTAGGCTATAAATTATTGAAAAGTTGCACAAAGGGAAGAACATTGTTATTTTGTTATTTTTTTTTATGATTTTTCTTGTACAATTTCTGCAAAATAGTTTTTACAATGCTGTTTTTTCTGAAAGTCTTTATCAGAGATTGCTGACAGCTGTCTTGTGTGATTTATTACAAAAGCTTCGTAGTGGTCGTAATATCGCCTGGTTGCCAAACTTAATGTGTCTTTTGACGCATTACAAAATATCACTGATTCGTTTCCTCTATTTCTTGTTGAAACCAAATCTCGATCGGAGCCAGAAACCTGTGTGGTGATTTTTTTTTTATGTACCTGAGACACTACTTGAATTTAGTTTTCCTCCTTCGCTGTTATCTAAACACTTACTGCACCTCATATTGGCATCTGTCCAACTTTTGAGATAACACAAGTTGTTAGTTTCAATATGTTATTCTACTGCTGACAGGTCCTCTCCAACCCAATGTATCACATCGGCTACACTACTACTACCCTCTTACAGCTTGCCACCTGACTCACACCATTGTATACTCGTTTCTTAGTCTCTGTTCTAGGACTAAAGAACATAAGAATGGAGGAGCATTGCAACAGGTCTACTGGCCCAAACTAGGTAATTCCTTCACTAAACCAACCAACCCACTTGTCCAGCTTTTTAGCAAAGCTTTTCAAGAATTAGCTTCAATACCCCAGGTACTAATCAAACCCAGCCCTTCTCACTCGGAAGATTGTCCCACACATGGACAACTCTTGTTTGAAAACTAGTACTTACCTATGTCATTTCTAAATCTAAATTTATTCTAATCCAACTTGTCGGTATTTATTACCAAGGTTTATACCACACATTAAACATGCTCGTTAACGGCAGACTAAGTTCCAACCTGCGCTCTGTTAGTACCCTTGAAAACAACTCATCAGTGCCCGGGGACTTTTTGGGTTTCAGTTTATCTACTTATTTGATACCCATGTCCCTCCTGACAGTAATACTACTTAATTTATTTTCTTCAGGAACTGAATAATTATTGCTGGAATATCGTTTACGTCTTGTGTGAAAACTGACAAGAAGTAACTCTTAAAAATAGAGCATATTATCTGATTATCTGTTAATTATCAGTAAGCTATCCAGACCTAGGATTAATGGTCCTTTTTTTTCCTGATCTTCGTCCAGTACACTTGAAAGAACCCTTTTGTATTTGTCTTATAATTTTTAGGTTCTTTAATTTCATAGTAACATTTAGCCTTCCCAATCCTCTTTTTACCTCCCTTTTAAAATTAATGTATTGGTCAATAAGGTTAGCCTCTCCTCTTTTGATATGCCTGTACATTCATCTTTGCTTTGCTTTAGTCTCCTATTCATCCATTCGGGATCGTTCTTAGTTGACCTAATTTCTCTCTGGGAATACATGGTTAGAATTTGTCGTATACCCTGATACAGTTTTAATTTCCTCAAGTTTTCCATATCTGAGTAGTTGAAATTTCTCTTCATTGAACTTCATATTGTTTTGAGTGGCCCATTTATATAATATAGTACATATAATATATATAATACATACATTTATTTTGTGTGTGCTTATATGTGATGAGAATAACATGTATAACACCGTAATATCTATATTTCGAATACTTCATCCAGCTCACCAGAGGCAGATTGTGATGTATTTAGGAGGCTGCAGACGTTTCCGAGACTCTCAAGTGCAAAACGTAGTCCCTGAAAGAGAAACTTGGTCGCCCTGGTGTTGTATCGTAGACTGGGCTCCAGGCCTGCCATCCTGTTTGAACAGATCTCTGTATCTGTGGGTCTTCTGGGTCTGTCGCAGTAGCTGTACTTTCCCTCTTCACTTTCTGAGTATTTTAGGTAGGTGTCGGCTCTTGTAGACGCACAGTCTACTTCTGTCTACTTTAGTCGTTCCTGGCTGCCATCGGACCTGGTTGATGAGAGCTACCATTTTTATGGGCAACTGACCGTGGAGAAACATTGCTTGATGTCGCTAACCTTATCCTGTCTCGAACACTTTCCCTGTGATCTCTGGGAGCTGAGACCATAGAGACCAAATTGGTCTGCGAAAGTGTTGCTATAGGTACACCAGTGTTCGGTAATAATCTGGACGGCTGGGCAAAGAGCAAATGGCCTGAGGATTGAGGAAGGGAAATTAGTGGCACCCAAGAGGAAATCTCGAGAATGTGTTGCTCTCAGGGATAGAAGACGAGATTTATCCTTTCTTGAAGCGCTGTCGAGCAATGTTGATGCGATTTTCTCCGTAATGTTCCAATGAGACGACTCTTGCAGTCATTAGGAGAGACTGCTTGTAATCCAGTTTCTCAAACCCAGGGTGAGACCTTGGCTAAAATAACGAAGGTTCTGATCCTACTCTACATTTCCATATAGAATATTATTCACAACAGTGTACCCCAGTGGTAAGAGTCGCGCCTCTTACCACTGGGGTCCGGGGTTCGAGACCCGGACGAACTAAAAAAAAAAAAAAAAAAAAACTTCTAAACTGTAGCCCTGTGGAGAGAGGCGTGACTCTCACCACTGGGGTCCACGATTCGAGACCCGGACGATCTACTACTCTGGGAATATATATACTCAGAGCATTATTAAGAAAAAAGTCATAAACGCAGATCCTTTCGATATCCTGAGTGTGATTGTGGCCAATAAAATCATTAGTTGGAATTTCTCCGGTCGAGACTAGACAGTTGTTCCCTAAGTCCATTATAAACCGCAGAACGATAATTCGGAACTTTTACCATATTATCATTATTCTGGTACTCACACATTAGCTTTCAAAGCATTATATTTACTGAATAAACTTAATTTTAACAATGTATAGGTGTATTAATTAATAATCTAAAATAGTCCGTAAGTGAATCGCTTATTTCACACTAGTGACGCTGTATTCAATGACAGTGAATATGATACAAGGAGAAACTTATGAAAACCTTCACGTAGGTATGATAAGCTGTGGTAAGATTGCTGTTCTCAGAACGACTTCATATACTGGTGTTGTTTTGGGTTACCTCCAGGGCTATTTAACCTCTAACTCAGTGTTCATGACTCGAGTCTGGGAGGCTTAGCTGGCACACGTGATACATGACTTTTGTTAGAGGTATCTTGGATGGCACGTATGACCTATGACCCTGTGTTGGAGTCATCCTGGCTGACATCACAATTACTAAGTCAGTTTTGCTGAGACAGAATTTATATGAGGTCAAAGTTAACGTCAAATTAATGTTGAACCCTAATAGGCTTTAATTAAACTTTATCAAGCGTACTTTCCCTTGTAATAGTAGTCCCGTGGACTGTTCTTGATTGGCAATATTTTATCACTTATGAAGGATCACTTCCGGTTTGCCAGCAACTATGGTTAATTTAAGATGGTTTTATTAAGACCATTCTTGGGACATCTTCATAAGAGGACTTTTCTTAGTCTATATTCGAGTAACAAAACCCCCCCCGAGAATTTTTTTAACGCATTGTCATAGTAATACAATTCTGTACTTATCATTTAGTTGAAATCCGAGTTGCTGGCAGCCTCTGGCCACGCTTGCCTTTGATGTGATCGCTGGCTGTTGTCCCCATGGATGGTTGAAAGAATTTAATTATGAGGTTACACATATTTTCAGCATTTTAGATTAACTCACGTGACATTAATTCAAACATGAGCTCACCTGTGTTAAGTGTTAATCCCTCCCCTCACAGCCTCATTACGTGCTCGTCACGTAATCTCTAACCCGACCTAACATTGTTTTCAACCCCTTTGAAAGACAGATAAGTGTCACACGACTTATCTGTATGTCGTGATGTATCATTCGACCTGTAGTGAAAAAGACAATTGCATTGAGGAATTTCATCGAATCGTTTAGCCTATGGTCACTTTTTTTTCAGTCAACACACAAAGACGCAGAATATCATTTTTTTTTTTTTCAGGCCTAGTCAAGGAAGTTACCGGTTAAGTGAGGTCATAGTGTGGGAGTGAATTGAGACTGGAGTACTGAAGGAGGAATAGTCGTCCTTCCAATGACATGTTTATTTAAGACGAGTTGGGCTAAAATTTTAGCTGAATTGAAAGCTCCTTTATTTTGTTGGACTGTATCGCGTTTTATCTATTCTCTTTATGACCGGCTGGGCAGCCTGGCCCCGATGTATCATGCAGGCGTCATTCATGTATAGGCTCTGCAGCACGCTGGTGTTCTGTCACCCTGATCGTACGTTACAGGAGGTATCTACTTCGTTTTTCTGGTCTAAACCACTATATTGAATGGTATAGTGACCTGCGTTGTCATCGTCTTAGCTGCTGTCTTTCCCTTTCTGGTCAAGTTTTTGATGGTGCTGGTGGAGCCTCTAGGAAGGATGATTCTTCTGCGTTAACCCCGACCTGAATGCTCATACTTTTCGCCATCGAGCGCTCTGTTGCTGGGTTAAACCCTGGCTTTTTCCATGACTGCACTCTTCTCCAGAGTTAAGTCTACATAATACAGATACACAGGTGTTGCACATGTCTTATTCATTATATTGACGATATTGTATTCCAGTATTGCTACCAATGGCATACATGAATTACAACTAACACGCTTTAATAATACAGGGCGTTATTTACTGTTGAACTACTATGATTATAAAGGTTTATGAGCACTCGTAAAACTTCTCTGAATCTGTTGTTTATTCTTCAAAACACCGACCTGAAAGTCTGTCGTGTTGACTCTTGGGTGAGGATTGTGGCTCCTCAAATCTTCGGTTATGTGATGATATCTTTCTCAACAACAATACAACAAGAACAACTTCTATAATTACTGCTACTACTATTACTGAATTTTATTCCTAGTCTTACCATTACTCCTGCCAACATAATAGATTATACTATAATGTATAATATTTTTAATATAATAATATATCAATCATTTTTTTTAATTCCTCAATGTGATACCTTAAAAAAATATAAGAAGAGTCAATTATGTAATTAAACAATAATTCAAGATTAATCCAGCATTGTATGTGTATGAGTATATATGGGTGTGTGTGTGTGTGTGTGTGTGTGTGTGTGTGTGTGTGTGTGTGTGTGTGTGTGTGTGTGTGTGTGTGTGTGTGTGTGTACGTACGTGCGTGCGTGCGTGCGTGCGTGCGCTCGCAAGTTTCTTGTTCCCCGGGAAAAAAAATTACTCTGCTGCCAATGATGAAACAGGTATTTTTTTTTTGGAGAAATTGAAGGTAATGAAGAATAAGGTGTGTATGTGGCTTTCCAAAGTCCCCTTCTTCCTAGAGTGTCTATCCTTTGAGACTTGACAACTAATCTATTAAGAGTGGGACAGTGCTTTCCAACCAGGAGCCTGTCCTATCTATCTTTGACCTCCTGACATTTCCGTTGTCAGGACGTTCTCCTTTGTCAGGAGTTTACTGTGCATATGTAGCCAAAAGCAATCACACAAAGTGTATCTGAAAAACATTCATGAAGCAACATATTGTGGATCCTGGTAAAAAATGTGGGCCTCTGTGGCTCACTTCCTATGGTGTCAGTGACGTCAGCATGTTTTGGATGAATGACAAAAAGTTTGTGTGTCGATACCCAAAATGAAGCAGCAAACTTAGCAAAGGCTTCTTCCCTTACTGAGAAAGACATATATGTAAAGGGATGTAAGCAACTTACTTTATTGAGAATACAAGAAAGGAGGCTGCTCCCTTTCTGAGAATGATGTCAGTATAGAGAGGGGTGACGCTGTTTCTCTTACTGAGGAAGAGGCGCAGACTCCTCTGTACACAACCAACTTTGACAGGTTCCCTAACTCGTTCGGCAACTAATTACTAGTTTATTGTGCGCTAATAGTGGTCTTGGAGAGGTGACAAAGGATCCATTATTGGCTTGGTGCTGTAGGGTTCCATCCTGCTGATTACGTCAGAGACAGTGGAAATGTTTTGTTTGTTTGCGCGTGTGTGTGTACACTCGCGTAATTGTGGTTACAGGGGTCGATTCATAGCTCCTGGCCCCGTTTTTTCATGTGTATGTGTGTGCGCTCTCTCTCTCTCTCACCTCCCCTCAATGGCGTTGCAGGGTAGAAGGTGAGTCTTAGTTCATCCTAGTACCAGATACCGGGCTCAGTGGTCAGGCCTTCGGTAGCTTTTATGTCTAAGCAGAAAAGGAGAGAGGTGAGAGGATCTCCATGCTGGACTTCATCACGTGAGTCAATTTCGTGCTCTCCAAAGACATGATTCGTCCGTGGCGATGGCCTCCGCGATTCGTCCATGGCGATGGCCTCCGCGATTCGTCCATGGCGATGGCCTCCGCGATTCGTCCATGGCGATGGCCTCCGCGATTCGTCCATGGCGATGGCCTCCGCGATTCGTCCATGGCGATGGCCTCCGCGATTCGTCCAGTTTACGACCATGCTAGACCAAGAATACCAATCATGGTATAACTAGGTAAATATCGTGTAGAAAATCACAAAAATCAAATAAATACCAGTTGAATATGTGAGAAAAGATTATTAAAATCACCAATACTCTCTCTGTTTCACCACCAAAGAGATGTAATATAACACTGCACCAACTCCAACAGTTAAGCAGAACGAGACAGCCTATCAGAAGCAACAGCTAACGCTTGGTATATTAGACACATATGCAACGCTTGGGTATCTTTATTGAGGAAACGTTTCGCCACACAGTGGCTTCATCAGTCCATACAAAGGAGAATCGTGAAGAACAGGAGTAGTTTGAGGTGGTCAGTCCCTCAACCTTGAGTCGATGTTGTCAGTCCATAACGCTTACTGAATTTAGTTTCCTGGAGGAGCTCTGAGTTCTGACAGAGCATTATTATTCAGAACACCGTATATAGCATTGCATGGATATATATCACTTAATAGAGAGAAGGAGCAGAGTTGAAAATCGGGGAATGAGAGTAACATTCTTTGTTATATATCATCTTAGACAAATTAAAAAAAAAATCAGAAACATTAAATTTGAATTGTATATGTTTAAAAAATAGACAGAATGCATGCATCACATCTACAAAAAAATATTGCACCAAGAGATTTCCAACATTAATAAAGAGAAACTGAATATTTGAGCACAAAGAAGCTAGAACGAATTTCAGATAGTGGGCCAAAACCATTAGCATAAAGAATTTTAAATGCATTAGCACATTAAAGAAACAACAGACGTGAGAGAAGGCTACATATAGTCAAGAAGTCACTTAGATTTTACTAGTATTTGCATGACGTATTTACTTGGTAAATGCTAAATGACCTTTTCGATGTAATTTATGTTGCATAATTTGACTTGCTGGAAGACAAAGACCTCAAAGAAACTCAAAGAGGATCAGCTAGACAACAAAAATAAAAAGTACGCTTATCGAAAGCAACATTTTATAGACAGTGAATGAAGTAAAATACATATTTAAAAAAAATACGAAGAAAATTTAAATAAACAATTGAACACAATAAATTAAATAAACAAATTAAATAAACACAAATTAAATACACACAATAAAGAATGCAATATCAGCGTATGTTCCAACGCTGTGAAAATAAAATCGAAATTTATATAGACAAGAGCAGTTCAGTATCATATATCGATTACATGTTCGTGAAACCAAACTAATTGAGATAAGCAAATAAAATCACTTAGAGTAAATATGTTAGAAACTAAATTAATGTTTCTAATATGAATTTTCAGAAGAAATTTTAATCAAAGTTTACTTAATTCAACAAAAAAAGTGAAATGAATGCCATTGAAATAACCAGCAGAATACACGTTACAATACTATAGCTGAAAATAATTAATGAAAAGTTAGAGATGATGGTTTACACAACTTTTCAGCCCGTAGTGGACTTTTATTATTCTCCGAGTGAGGAGAAAATGGGAGGAAAAAGCCAGAGGTCAGAAGAAGAGGTGGGAGAGGGGAAAAAATCAGAAAAGGTGAGAAAACAGCCAAGATTAGGTCAAGTTACATGTGTTCTGAAGATTAGAGAATTTGATAGTGTGGTGGAAAAGGCAAGCATCAACTGGAATAAAACCACGTCTAAGATCTATGTTTGAAATATTGTGAATGAGGGTCGTATAAAAAGGAAGACATCTTACTGTGAAGGCTTGAAGAGAGAGAGAGATTTTTGGCAGAGGTCCAGCGTATGGGTTCGTGGCAGCAAGGTTAAGGTTGACTCTTTTGTTCAGTCAAAGTTTCTAAAAGTTCTTCCTCGGATGAATAGTTCTTGGAGAGAAAATATTTTAACTACAAAAACCGACAAAGTTAAGGCTATTATGAGAGAATCCGCTGTGAGCAAAAATTAAATTTGAGGATAAATATATTGAGTACCTCACATGTAGAGGACATGAATGTTAGCAAACACTCTTCTTAATAGAAAGTGGATAGTAAAAAGAGTAATAAATGTACATAACGCTTCACATATGTTAGAAGTAGACGGAAGAAGAAAAATCTACTACAGAAAAATAGTAGTGAGTTGCATTTCCATTTAGCTTTGAATTTAATAGATGTAGCAAATAGTTAAGAGTAATGAAAAAGGCTTGGAAGACACTAGATGTATGTGGAAAGAGTAAAGACTTCGTCTATATAGTGAAAGCAGGGAGAAGAATGTTCACCAATAATGGGACAGTTTATAATCTGCCATATGTTAGAAAGTGCTGAATATAGTAACTACATTTGAAAGTAAATTAGATAAAACCCTTCATAAAGGCGAACTGATCAAGAAACACGTCAATAGGAAGAGAGAATTGAAGTAGCTAGTAACCGCCGTTCTCTGAGAAAACTTATATCATCATCAAGAGTACAATTAGTGGAGAGACTTTTGCTCTGTTTAGCATTTTATAGTTGAGGTCTGACCCTACATGGTCGATAAGACCCAGAGTGTTATGAAGGTTTTAAGGAGGAAAAGAACCAAGAAAAGAAAGGAAAAGTAAACACCTCACATCCCACCTTTCCATCTGCTTAGAAAAAAGCAATTGGTAAGCTGTTTTATCCATGTGATGAATGGCAGCCATATTGGCTGAGACTATCGACTGTGTTGATCGACGGGAGTAATCCTGCGGGTGAGAGACGGTCGACCCGGGATGTTGCCAGTCCAGTGTGACACAACTCGGGCTTCAATTTTATCTTGACGGGATGAAAAATGGACCTGGTCATGAATGGCCAAAAGGATTCCTGGCCTTAAATTCTTTTTAGGACTTTGGCACACTTGAAGTATAGATCAAGAACCTTCACCAGCATCGAGGTACACTTTTCGACGATCGTTTATTTACATTTTTTTTTCGGTTAAGATAGAAAGAATCATAACAAAAAAATCCTAATTAAACGAGGAAAATAAATTACAAAAATACTTTCATAGGACGATTGAGCGTCAGCATCAAGCACCACGCACTGGTGTGTGTCAGCACCAGGCACTGGTGTGTGTGTCAGCACCAGGCACTGGTGTGTGTGTGTCAGCACCAGGCACTGGTGTGTGTGTGTCAGCACCAGGCACTGGTGTGTGTGTGTCAGCACCAGGCACTGATGTGTCAGCACCAGGCACTGATGTGTCAGCATCAGGCACTGATGTGTCAGCACCAGGCACTGATGTGTCAGCACCAGGCACAGATGTGTCAGCACCAGGCACTGATGTGTCAGCACCAGGCACTGATGTGTCAGCACCAGGCACTGATATGTCAGCACCAGTAACAGGTATGTGTCAGCACCAGTAACAGGTGTGTGTCAGCACCAGTAACAGGTGTGTGTCAGCACCAGTAACAGGTGTGTGTCAGCACCAGTAACAGGTGTGTGTCAGCACCAGTACCAGGTGTGTGTCAGCACCAGTAACAGGTGTGTGTCAGCACCAGTAACAGGTGTGTGTCAGCACCAGTAATAGGTGTGTGTCAGCACCAGTAACAGGTGTGTGTCAGCACCAGTAACAGGTGTGTATCAGCACCAGTAACAGGTGTGTGTCAGCACCTGTGACAGGTGTGTGTCAGCACCAGTAACAGGTGTGTGTCAGCACCAGTAATAGGTGTGTGTCAGCACCAGTAATAGGTATGTCAGCACCAGTAATAGGTATGACAGCACCAGTAACAGGTGTGTGTCAGCACCAGTAACAGGTGTGTGTCAGCACCAGTAACAGGTGTGTGTCAGCACCAGTAACAGGTGTGTGTCAGCACCAGTAACAGGTGTGTGTCAGCACCAGTAACAGGTGTGTGTCAGCACCAGTAACAGGTGTGTGTCAGCACCAGTAACAGGTGTGTGTCAGCACCAGTACCAGGTGTGTGTCAGCACCAGTAACAGGTGTGTGTCAGCACCAGTAATAGGTGTGTGTCAGCACCAGTAACAGGTGTGTGTCAGCACCAGTAACAGGTGTGTATCAGCACCAGTAACAGGTGTGTGTCAGCACCTGTGACAGGTGTGTGTCAGCACCAGTAACAGGTGTGTGTCAGCACCAGTAATAGGTGTGTGTCAGCACCAGTAATAGGTATGTCAGCACCAGTAATAGGTATGTCAGCACCAGTAATAGGTATGTCAGCACCAGTAACAGGTGTGTGTCAGCACCAGTAACAGGTGTGTGTCAGCACCAGTAACAGGTGTGTGTCAGCACCAGTAACAGGTGTGTGTCAGCACCAGTAACAGGTGTGTGTCAGCACCAGTAACAGGTGTGTGTCAGCACCAGTAACAGGTGTGTGTCAGCACCAGTAACAGGTGTGTGTCAGCACCAGTAACCGGTGTGTGTCAGCATCAGTAACAGGTGTGTGTCAGCACCAGTAACAGGTGTGTGTCAGCACCAGTAACAGGTGGGTGTCAGCACCAGTAACAGGTGTGTGTCAGCACCAGTAACAGGTGTGTGTCAGCACCAGTAACAGGTGTGTGATAGTACCAGTAACAGGTGTGTGCCAGCACCAGAAACAGGTGTATGTCAGCACTAGTAACAGGTGTGTGTCAGCACCAGTAACAGGTGTGTGCCAGCACCAGTAACAGGTGAGTGCTAGCACCAGTAAAAGGTGTGTGCCAGCACCAGTAACAGGTGTGTGCCAGCACCAGTAATAGGTGTGTGCCAGCACCAATAACTGGTGTGTGCCAGTAACAGGTGTGTGTCAGCACCAGTAACAGGTGTGTGTCAGCACCAAAAACAGGTGTGTGTCAGCACCAATAACAGGTGTGTGTCAGGACCAATAACAGGTGTGTGTCAGCACAAATAACAGGTGTGTGTCAGCACCAATAACAGGTGTGTGTCAGCACCAATAACAGGTGTGTGTCAGCACCAGTAAAATGTGTGTGTCACCACCAGTAACAGGTGTGTGTCAGCACCAGTAACAGGTGTGTGTCAGCACCAGTAACAAGTGTGTGTCAGCACCAGTAACAGGTGAGTGCCAGCACCAGTAACAGGTGTGTGTCAGCACCAGTAACAGGTGTGTGTCAGCACCAGTAACAGGTGTGTGTCAGCACCAGTAACAGGTGTGTGCCAGTACCAGTAACAGGTGCGTGCCAGCACCAATAACAGAAGGGTGTCAGCACCAATAACAGGTGTGTGTCAGCACCAATAACAGGTGTTCCAGAGCTGGCTGGTTTGTTTTCTTTTGAAGATTATCGACTCCTCGTGGGTCATTAAGGCTGTTTGTCTGCTATTCACCACCAGCCATGAATGTTTTAATCAGTGAAATATTGATTACAGAAAGAAAACTTACAGTATGTATATACTAAGAGACATTCACATTCTCTCTCTCTCTCTCCCTCTCTCTCTCTCTCTCTCTCTCTCTCTCTCTCTCTCTCTCTCTCTCTCTCTCTCTCTCTCTCTCTAAACACTTCGGCCCTCTCCCACCAAGGCAGGGTGGCCCGAAAATGAAAAACTTTCATCATTCACTCCACTGTATTGCCAGAGGCGAGCTTACACTACAGTTAAAAAACTGCAACATTAACACATTGCAGAAAATGTACTTCCCATCTCCAGGACTCGTGTCCGGCCTTCCTGTTTCCATGAATCCCTTCATAGATGTTACCTTGCTCACACTCCAACAGCACGTCAAGTCCTAAAAAACATTTGTCTCCATTATCCTATCTAACACGCTCACGCATGCTTCCTGGAAGTCCAAGCCCCTCGCACACAAAACCTTTACCCCCTCCCTCCCTCCCTCCTTTCCTAGGCCGACCTCTACTCCGCCTTCCCTTCACTACAGATTTATACACTCTCGACGTCATTCTATTTTTTTCCAACCTCTCTACACGTCCAAACCACCTCAACAACCCCTCCTCAGCCCTCTGGATAATAATTTTGGTAATCCCGCACCTCCTCCTAATTTCCAAACTACGAATTCTCTGCATTATATTCACAACACACATTGCTCTCAGACATGACATCTCCACTGCCTCCAGCCTTCTCCTTGTTGCAACATTCACCTCCTATGTTTGTATATATATATATATATATATATATATATATATATATATATATATATATATATATATATATATATATATATATATATATATACACGCACATATCTGTATATACAGTGGACCCTCGGTTAACGAATACCCCGGAAATCGTGCAATTATGTAAGTATAATTTTGTAAGTTCTTGTGGAAGTGTATTTTTGGGGGTCTGAAATAGACTAACCTACGTGAAATTTTTCCTTAAGGGAGTAAATTCGTTCGGTAATGGCACTTGAGCAGACTTCAGGAGTGAAGTTTTTACGAAACTCGGGGGTCCACTGTATACACAGAGATTCCTTTCGTTATGCATGTACACAGAGACGTAGATCTGTAGGTGTGATTTTTTTTAGACATATACCTGTATGTGTATATACACAGAGATATATACCTATCGACGTATACACACAGAGAGACACACTTCTCGATGCATATTCCCAATGCGTCATATAACACGCACATCCTATGAGGACCATTTGTCTTGAATGTCACTCGTTTACATTGCCTCGTTTTCAAAGTGACAGGTGCTTTCCGTACCACACGAAGACAATGCCAAGGGATTACAATACCTCAGACAATGTATGTTATATATTTGTTGTGGAAAGGCCGCGGAAATAATACTGCCACCCAGTCCGAGTGTTACCTTTTTTTCAGATAATATCTTGGTAATATTAACTTTCCTTAGCGGACTTACAAAGAGCTCTCTACTTATACCTTAATATCATGTTACTCCCTGTCCTCCCTCAAGGGAGATTCCTTGACAAGGGTGAGGGGGCTCTTCATCGAAAGAATTGAACTAGCAATTCCATATCTAGGATCGAATCTAATTGCCTCCCATTCCCACAGGCGCTGTATGGCCGATACAGGTTTAGCAACTTCCCGATGAAAATAATAATGATACTAAAATACCATTAATTCTTGGAGCCACTCACATGGGATTAAACATAATTTTTTCCTCATTTTCGGTCACTGAATACGGAAACGAGGCTTAAAATTGCCAATTGGCTCTACTTATAAAGATAAGAACTTTGGCGAATAACAGTTTTGGTTGACCTGGGAAGGAAGTAAATACAGTATACGGGTAAGAGGCTCTTGATTCAAACCCTCAATGCGTGATTGTTTACACTAGGGCTCACCAAACTCTTCAGCTCATCGCCCCCCAAATATTTATTGTATGAAAATAATTTAATAAATAGTACTTTAATAGTAATACGTAATAGATAAATAATAATAATAACTACATCAGAAAAAATAGATAATATTTAAATTATGAAAAATATATCACCTGATTTACCCTCTTTTACTGAAACTGTTGATATCATTAATCTGAACAAAGAGTAACACTACACGTACGTATATCCAGCCAGGACAGGAGAGATGAGAGAGACAAGGGGGAGGGTGGAGGGTCACAGATACACCACACAAGCCACGTCCCCAGACATTTACTGACCCCCTTTTGAACCCCAGACAAATTTATCTACCCCTTTGATAGTTTCATCGATCCTTCGGGGTCGATAGTGACCACTTTTGGGGAACCCTTATTTAAACAATGCACAATTATTTAAAATATAAATACGATTTCCATTATTCATTCAATAGTTCTTGCGGACATATTCGTTTTCTTCATCACAAAAACAATAAAAGTGAAATACGTTTTCTCTGCCAAGCACAACTGTTCAACATTTGTTATCCAGTGTAACTGTAATAATTAATGTATGTGTAAATGTGGAGAAATGTGACCAGTAACATTACTTTTCACAATTCCGTGTACAGTATAATGTATGTACAGGGCTGTGAGTATATTTCCATGTATTTAGTGCCACGAGTGAACAATGACACGTGTGCACATTTGTGTGTGCACTGTGCCACGTGTGTATAATGTCACGTGTTTACAGTGATGTGTAGGCACAATATCGCTTGAGTACATCTTTACATGTATTCGGTGCCACGTGTATACAATGTCACATGGGTGTAGAATAATGTGTGTTATGTCATGTATATACAGTGCCGTTTACGTAGAGTGCCTCATGCTACATGTGTACAGTTTCTCTTCTGTACATTATCACGAGTGAAGTGCAACATGTGTACAGTGCCACGTGTGTAGTGTCACTTGCGTACACCACCCTGCGTGTACAGTGCCTCGCATACTGTGCCGTGGGTATAAAGTGTCATCCATTTTTTTATGATTAATAATTGCTTTGATATTGCTGAACCTTGTAGTCTTCTCCTTGTGGTAGGAGATATTCTAAGAAACGATGTATGACTTAGAATCAGAGGGTTGAATTAAATCTTTAACATCTGTAAAGTGGAAGGTGTCTGGGGTGTAACTGGGATGTCTGGGTCGATGTAGATAACAGATAAGTAGTAAGTCCAGCGTTGGACCTGCTGCCTCTCACCACCACTTACCGAACCCCGTTCATTATTCTGTTTATTCACTGACTGTCGTTCATTACGACTTTTCTTTAGAAGTACGAGAATATATGTACTATGAAAGCCGGGGCTGTGGGAAGGGACAGTTGGATAACACCTCATGTGACCTCTGATACAGACAAGTCACCGAAGTGCTGTCTATGAAACCTTCCAATTGTAACCCTTGGAGATCAGTGGCACAGTGCTGGACCTGTTAGTGGATAGGACCATAATTTCAGTCCCCATCCATTCTTCTGTTTATTCACTGACAGTCATTCATTACGACTTGCTTTTATATATACAAGGTGTGTCACGCGTAAGAGCCGAGTTGGTACTCCTATAGTTGCAAGTGTCTTGTTTGTAGTATTGTAGTAAATGATAACCCGATTTATCGTTTACTAAATACATAATATACAAACAAAACACTCTCGAGAGAGCGAGAGAGACACAGAGAGAGACAGACAGACAGACAGACAGTCAGACAGACAGAGACAGAAAAACAAAGAAAGAGTAAAAAACTATAATTTAAGGATGGTTGGGAATCCATGAAGTCTTAAGACATTTGTTGTAGTATACTTCAAATGTTCCAATGACAAATGAATCACTATCATCTGGATCCATTTATGTAACATGATATGAGCATGAAAAATCCATGTTTCATTGGAAAAACAATGAAACATTAGGAAAACATGTGAACAAATATAAATTTAGTGTACAAACCAAGTACAGCGATGGTGTGTATAGGTCTTACCTGAATCAGGAAGTTTTTATCAATTACAATCCACAACATCGAATATAAACAGAAAAATAGATGAATGTCAAATTTAAAGAAAAAATCTTCATGGTTGCGATGATGAATTAAGAACCGTTGTCAGATACACAATACACAGATATTACACTCGAGAAAGAGTGTGATGGAGAATGGTTCTCTCTGGAAGCACAAGCAATTGTCTTGGCTGTTTTAACCAGGATGAGAACATGTTTGCAATAATGAGGAAAGCAATAGACTATAACTAGCAAGAGGTTATTGCCATTCTCAGAGAGAGACAGACAGACAGACAGAGACAGAGAAATTTGACAACAGGTAAACACATTTATCCCATTGCTCCCTCGAGATAAAATACTGTTAAATTATGTTAAAACTACTTACATTACTTTTGAGGAGTATACAAACTATGCATTTTTGTGTGTACTCTTAGATACCCTTTGCGATCTCAGGCCAGATGTATTTCATTGTAGCTTGTGTGGCACTATGATATTTACCAGAATATGCTACACATGTAAAGTCATGGACTAAATCTGGTTATGGATCAAATCTGGTCTCGCCATTGGGCGCTCTTTAGCTTCTCAACAGTCAAAGTTTCAGCATCAATTTGCTGTTAGAAACCTTCAGCTGCAACAGTCTGCTTACCTGGAACTTAGAGAATTTCTGGTTTATTACAGTTAATGGTAAGCAAACAATGAGAGTATTTACCCAGAGGAGCATTATTTACATACTGTGGCAGCAAAGGCATAAGATCTGTTTAAATCTTGCTGGAATTCTGTATTATATTTCTCGGTAATGACCCAAAGTTATATATCATATATATCATACAACAATAACAAAAAAGGCACAATACCATGGGAGATTCCAGGAATTCCAGGAACCTCCAGGAACTTCCATGATGCAGGGAAACTGAACCACTCTTTCCCTACCTTGTATCGAATTTCTTTGCCTTCCATACCCCAGGTGCTTTATAACCTTCACGGATTGAGAATTTTCCCGATATATAATAATAATCATGAACAACACTCGTTTAACCGTCATAGCAACAGTAAAATACTGTTATTAAGACAATGAAGTGTTGTGACACATTTATGTGTCCACAGATTGCTAACCACTTCTCTGAATTACTTCATCCTTCATTGAGCCATCTATAGAAACTTTCATTCTTAAGTTTTAAAATACAGACCTTCCTGCCTCTCATTACACTGGCAAAAATTGGTTTCAGTTCAGGCTTAAAGCATTTGTTACTAACTAATTTTGAGTTGCTGAATTAAAATTATATCTTAGTTTTTCTCCAAACACGTAAAGTTTTTCTGAAATAGAACCCAACGGCGAATGATTTCACTAAGACATAGCTATCATGGAGAAGATATATCATGAAAACCTGGAGATCACTTTAATAGCTGACTACTGCTGGACACGGGTGCGGGAGAGCCATACTTAACTCAAGCGAAAAAGAATGAAAACTGTGATTTTTTTATATTTTTATTTATAATTTAAGATAAGAAAGACTAGTCTCGTCAGTAATGAACCACACTTGATATCTATGCATAATATAATACTTATGATTTTAATAAGTATGTGGTTCTTCAACCTTAAATACCCAAACTGCTGATCATACGATTTAAAAATACCTCACATAACAGAAAGTAAACAGGCTCAGATTCGTGTTCAGCATTAGTTAACTTAAAACAACCAATTTAGTTTCTGAACTTTATAATAAAGTTACTTTATCGGACAGTAATAATTATTTCCTCTATTTCTGGTACATTATTTTTCTAATTATATTCATCACCATACACACCTTTCTAAACTCCTCTAGCATTCTTTCAGCTTGTCTTCTATATCCATATTGCACTTTGTTATACCTCTAGTATCTCTCTTAAAATTAGGTTTATTATCCTCCAGAACAAACCCCTCACTTATACTTTAATTTATCTTGCAAATCAGTTTATAGAAAATTAAACAATAATAGTTATACAATTAAATGTGCAAGACCCTGTCTTTCTGCATGCCTTAATATCTGTCTCAGTGTTCTCTCTCTCTCTCTCTCTCTCTCTCTCTCTCTCTCTCTCTCTCTCTCTCTCTCTCTCTTTTCATTAAAGCTGATTTCATGTTTCGACAATTCTACACACATTTTATACATATGGAGCCTTTTAAACATCCCTGTCTTATCCTTCATGTGAACTTGCTTTGAAATATTTTAATGTTGGGAAAATTAATTACACTTATCCAAGTATTGTTTACCACAATGCGTCAACAGTGGAATCTATAGAAGATACAGCGTGTCTCCAAGCTGATATTAACCAAGTCTTCCAGTGGACTACTGATAACAATATGATGTTCAGTGAGGACAAATTTCAGTTATTACGCCATGGATGAATGGTGGCAATAAAAACAAGATCACTAGATCCACCCATCACTCTTAAGTCACATTTTCTCCCTGTTCTCTTGACTAAATTTACTGCCTTTCCAATTACTCTCTTAAATAAAGTTCAGCAATATTTATCTTTTGTCTATAACAAGAGAGTTGAACGTTTTATTACTCTATAATTCTTATTCTTGTCTGTCTTTCCTTAGCACAAATGGAACACCCATGTTTCCCCTTCCAGGCTTGCACAGATTAAATATGGGAGCACAGGTAATTTCGTGACAGGTTCTTTTATGATGAAAAGGTAGGGCTGGCTTTTTTTCCATCAGAAATACCTATAGACGAATCATTTTCGCGGAAGTACTCTATGTTGCGTGGCGTATAGTATAAAATTTGCATTAACTCCAGGTTCGGTTGGCAACCCTCCTGCCTCAGAGTGTCCGTGGTTCAATCACTGGTCTGAGTGGAAACGATTGGCATGTTTCTGTACACCTACTGTCCCTGGTCACTTAGCAGTAAGTAGGTACGTGAGTATTAGTCAATTGGTGTGGGTCGCATCCTGGGGACAAGATTAAAGGACCCAATGGAAATAAGACGGTGTTCGATGGCGCACTGACTTTTTTGGGATATCCTGGATATGTAACTCTCTAGGTTAAAAATCCAAACAAATCTTATCGTAAAGATAATTTTAGGCATATAAAAGTAATCGTAGCAACATTTACTCTAAATTCAATGGTGTCTCATATATTTCCGTACTTATAGCATGAAAACACATATGAACTTTTTTATTAATGTTTGATCAATTAGCACTTTATTATAAGTTATGAATTTTGATTTGGTACTAGTACTAATCTTGAGATAAAAAATTTGTAGAATACTTTAATAGTTCACTAATGATGAGAATCATCATCTTCGCTGCAATCACTTTCACTGTAATTGTTTATAAAGTCAGGTAAAGTTTAGGAATCATTATCACACATATATTTACACGGTGGACTGCAAAATAGAATCTGGAGCAGATAGCATTTCACAAACAGGAATTATTTGTTTATCTTTCCCATTCTATCAATGTTCAATAATTGATAAAGTCATTGGCTGCAGTATGACATTTTGGTTCCATATCATGACCTGGAAGTCGACTCGCTTCACCCTAGGTATGGAAGTAATTCATGTAGGCAGTAACGTGTCTCAGTTCGTCTGTCACAGAAAGTATATACCAGTGCAACTCTGCAAATTTAATTAGACTGGTTTTGAACTGATAGATTCTGCAAATGAATGCTTGCAGTTAATCAAGGGATTTGTTCTTGTGTTCTTAGTGAATTAAGTTCCCAAACTGTCTTCAGTTGCTGTGGTGGGATTGACCAAGATCTCGATCAGTTTTGATAGCTAAGGTGAATAATTTCATCTTCAATATTGATCGTGGAACCTGACGATGTAATCTGCTTGCAACAAGTAGTCGGCGAAATAAAGATCTGTCGGCTCTTAATTCTTAACAGTACCAACCACATTTATTTTTAATTCCTTTTTTGAAGCCTGAACACTGATTTAGATTGTCTTCTAGATAGAATCCCATAAATACAATGCCAAATTCATAGATGAGTCTCTGCATCGTGAACTCATAATACATCGATGTGACCAAGAGCATCAATGTGACCAAGAGCATCGATGTGACCAATATCTCATTTAATACTTTTACCAAAAACTTTCTTGGTTGAAATGTTAGTCAGTTCGGGTCATTCATAGGAAAATTAATTTCTAATTCGTTCAGGTTTAGTTACCAATTTGTTTATTGCAAAGTCTTCCTGTGTATTGCTTCTTAAGAGTTGCAATAATGAGTGATGCTTTTTGTTCTTTCATCTTTGCCATGTTATCTCTGCAGCAAGGTGGCTGCATCTCTGTTCGCTGCTTTGTCTGCTGCCCTGGCAACAAGACGGTGGAGGGACCTGCCAGCAGCAACGGCCCTGGTTCCTAGTGAGTAACTAGTAGTTAAAAAGCTGAAAAGGTAATACACGTGTAGCAGAGTCAGCCATTTCCTTTATGACGTTTTGTCCTAAATGGAACTTGATACGAGTCTGTAGACTTTAAACCTTATCAAGTCTATAAACTTCATTAAGTCTAATAACATCAAATATTCGGACTTCATGAAATCCTAACATTTCATAAAGTCTATTAATTTCATCAAATAAAATCTTTGTCAATTCTATAATTTATTAATTCCGTAGACTATCAGGTCTATAAATATTATTAAGGCTAAATGATGAGTAATTGAAAGGCTGATTCCTGTTAGATATATCTAGATAACCTGATGGTGACATTGTGTTGTCTTTAATTGACTTCCCTCTTGTTTATGCTGACCAGCTCTGTCTCGTTTCCATGAGAATTTGTATGTTAGAAATGTTGACGTGACCTCATTTAAAATATATCGAGTATCAGTGGGATGATATATGACAACGGACAGATATATTTTCAGAGAAATTAAATGAAAAGGGAAGAAATTCAAACACACACAGATAATTAGACCGACAAACACTCAAAGAGAGGAAGGAGACTATAGCCACAGACACTCACAGAGAGAAAGGAAGGCAAAGAAACACACTCATATGAAAAGGAACAGACATTTAGATTAACACTCACAGAGCAAGAGCAAACAAATCATAGCTACCATTAAGAGATACAAAATCAGAAATTCTTTGTAAAACGCAGGCTGGCAGAGAAAGACAGACATAGGCTGGCAGAGAGACGCACACAGGCTGGCAGAGAGAGACGCACACAGGCTGGCAGAGAGAGACGCACACAGGCTGGCAGAGAGAGACGCACACAGGCTGGCAGAGAGAGACGCACACAGGCTGGCAGAGAGAGACGCACACAGGCTGGCAGAGAGAGACGCACACAGGCTGGCAGAGAGAGACGCACACAGGCTGGCAGAGAGAGACGCACACAGACTGGCAACAGAAACACTACAGGCTAAAAAATATTTAAAAAAGACAAGAAAGTCCGTCGGCAGGCAGACAAACAGACACGAAGCGGAGGGAAATTGCAGGAAGATAAAGGTGATAAAAAAAGGAGGGAGGTAGCAAGAGGAGGATAGAGAAGGCAGGAAGAGAATAGAGATGGCAGGAAGAGGTAGGAGGCAGGTGGAAGAGGAAGTAGTCAAGATATGAAGGCAAGGGAATGGAAAAAAAAAATGTTCGAGAGAGGAAGAATAGAATGGTGGAAGACAGTGGAGGCAGACATTAACAAAACATAGCTGAAAGGAATAGAAGGAAGAAAAAGAGGAAAGACGAGGCAGTAAGAGGAATATGCAGAAGTAGCAACGAAGGTGACATGAGGAAGAGACAGGCACTTGGAGGCACACTGGCTCTAACAGATATGCAGGAACTGGTACTCAAGACACTGACAGGCTGTCATGCACTTCAGGACAGAGACAGACAGTAGATGTAAGATAGACAGACACTAAAAGGCAGACAGGCAGAGAGAGACAGATAGGTACTGCCACAAAGACGAACACTGGCAAAAAGACATGTATACATATGCATATAGGAAGATACTGCAAGAGAGAGAGACTGACAGACAGACAGGCACTTGCAGCAACTGGCAGACAGACAGGTGTTTGCAAGCATACATATACTGATAGACAAAAGCACGGGCAAATAGAGGCACCTACAGACATGCACGGGCAATTATATAGGCACTTTCAGACAGCTGGACTGGCAGGCAAGTACTAACAGGCAAGCATATTTGAGCACAGGAATGACCTGGCGAGATGTGATAACGACACCCACTAAAGCATATGGCCCATATGTCAGGAACTATGTCTTTAGCCTTATGGTAAGTCAGTAAGTAGAAAGATCCGACTGAAAAAGTAACTGAGAAAAGTTTTATAAATAGCCTTAAGGTTTAGTATGATGGGATCGACGAGGCTATGATGGAGGGTAACCGACGAGTGTGTGTTAATGGGCCGGACCAGGAGATTCGTGTCGACCACTGCAACAACTAAATGTAGAACTATATAAGTAAATACAGATCATTAGTTTCATGGTTGCACGCAGGCAGGTTTACAAGCAATAGGCAGGTAGACAGATACAGACAGGTTTACAAGCAGAAGGCAGGTAGGCAGATACAGGCAGGTTTACAAGCAGTAGGCAGATACGGGTAGGTTTACGGAATCATCTTATATTTATGAAGAACATAATGGATGTTTTCCCCATGAATACCCAGTTATAACAAGAGACGGATGACGAAAATAGTGTATGCCTAGCCGAATTAATTAGAAATCAATGATGGTTTTAAAATATGAAACACTGTATTCTTGAGGCCTCCTGAATTTAATTTTGGAGAATTAATATCAAGTTGAACAAAGATGGTAGCAGCAGTAATCTACAATTCCTTAGCAAGCAGAAAGAGACCCATACAGGAAGACGAGGACAAAATTTAAAAAGAAAAAGTATCACTGCGAAGCAAACAGTAAGTAGAAGGAAAATAAAATTCTTAATCTTAGAAAATTGAGGGAGAAACAAAGTGATAGAGAAGGTCCCCCACACAGACAAAACACATGGAGAGTAAAAAAAATGAGCAGTGCCAATGAACTTCGTTGTTCAAGATGGAAGCTGGACCATCAAGTTCGTATTCAACCTGAGTAACATAGATATTAATGGGGCATAAATTGAGGAACCAATTGTAGGAAGGATCACTGCATCCTTTTATGAGACTGGAGATAGAAGAATAAAGCAGGAAAATTATGTAACCGGAAATGGAGAATGAGAATACAATACCGGAAAGGGAAATATGGGAGAGAAATATTCCATAAATGAAATGCAATGACTAAATAAATACAAAAATGAGAAACATAATAGATTTCCTTTTCGAAAAATATACATAAGCTACATTAAAATTTATCTTAATACAAAGGGAGATAGAAGTGCCAAGACAACCAATGGATCATTAAGAAATGTATAGTAGTGAAAACAAAGGATAAAATAATATGAGGCGTAGTAAAGCAGCAAGACAGTAACATAGTGACTACGTAATAACAGTCTCATTAGGAAATTATCATATAATCAGACAAGAAAAATAGAGACAGGAATGATGAATATTCACAGAGAAATACAGTGAAATGTGTGGATTTTTTTGTGTATTCACAATTAAAACAGAACTATCGAAAAAAAATAGCGGTGGCAGAAGTTAAAAAACGGAAACTGGACGCATCAAAGTTAAAAGTAAAATATCAGATAAAATCTCGTCATAGATTCCAAATGAGACAGTAGTGATATTATGCAGAGCACTAAAGAGAATCTACAAGACCTCTCAAGGAAGCTTTCTCGAAGCTAGTGAGGGATTCATGATGTATAGAACTGGACTCGCCTTACCCTTCCCTGGGTCGATCCTGATTATCTCCCATTTTCCCAGGCGCAGTTTGACACCTACGAGTTTAGTGCTACACCCAAAATTAAATAATACAACTCATCACTGGAAGCACAATAGCTGTAAGCTTCCTGCATATCTTTAAAGAAAGAAAGCATCGCTAACCTAAATTTCTTGCAAATTGATTGAGAAAATAGTAAGCGTAGGCTAGTAAACCACCAGAAATCATACACTTCATAAAATAAAGTAAATAACATGGGATCAGAGAGGAGAAATCTAACTACTCTAATTGAATTTTATGAGATCACAAAATTCAGCTGGATAGGAGAATGGACTGAGAGTATATTCCTACATAGAGTCTGAAGACATTTCATGGATTTGTATACAAATTAAGTCTGTAGTAACTAGGAGATTTTTTTGATAGTTATAAAATTATCAAACATATAAGTGACACAGTGAGAAAGATATCAGGTTGGAAAGAAATAATATGGGGAGTAAAACAAGACTCAGTTCTTAGTTAAGTGTTTTTTCTCGAGTGTTTCTCCCTGACGTAGGTAAAAGTCTCCAATATAGTTACAATATGGTACCAAATACCCAGAAGTAAACAGCAAATAATTTCTTAGCATTGATGTGTGTGTGTGTACAAATGAATCAATTACGAACACTGGAACACTGTAACGATGCTTTCTTCGACAAAAATATTGTCAATGTCGATCGTGAATCAAAGTGAGTACTTCCAGTGTAACGTTAAGTGCAAAATACATGAAACAAAACTGTTAGGCTTCTTCCATTTATATAAAAAAGCATAAGAGAGGAAATACACTTTGTTGCACCATCATCAAGAAGAAAATAGAAATCCTTAGACTATGATTCAACTTTATGCTTGTATTACAACCTCAGGTTCTCAAAACCTGTTATCCTGAGTGTTAATGGAGCTTGGAGCAAAGTAAACACAGTAGAAAAACTTTGAATTGTATTTTCCTTCACCAGGTATATATAGATTTATACAACTATGTACACTATATACAGCAGAATAAGTATTAGTGCACGCCACGGTAGTCAAGGCAAAACAGCAGCCAAGAGACAAGAGAATACCGTGCATCAATCAGGACAGAATGGAAATGACAATGGTAAAACTGTGCGTGGCAACCACGTCACCTTTACAATTGCCAGATCCACATTATGATTGGCTGAACCTAGGTGCTGATCTGATGATGGGGCCCCTATAGTCAGATCCTTAGCTACCTGGTTCGCTGGTTGGTGAGGCAGCCTAAATGGGTGTATCAACATGCTCCGAATAAGGTGACGTACTCTTTGCATGCAACAGCTTGTATCCTTGTCTGGACGACGTAAATAGGTCCCAGTAACAAAGTTAAAAGATGTAATTGGAAAATCAAAGGAGACATTATCACAAATTAATCACTCAAAGACGTAGACAAAGTTGACAGAGAACAAACAGTTTAAATGAGAATAAATGAGGCAGTGGAACCTAAGAAAAAATTCCTTCAGTGTGAGAACAGCGAACGAACTGAATTAAAAAGACTAACTCAGTAAAGACTACTCTGACCGAGTTGTCTAGACCTGATAATAGAAGTGCACAAGGGTTAAGGTGCTACAGGTTACCTAGAGCACAATTAGATCAATACAGTTAAGTGAAACTTGGTTTACTAAGCATACAAAAAGCAGGTTAATGTTAGAAAGCATGCAAGCACAGTCAGGCATGCAAAGGCAGGAACTGTAGGTTATACAAGGAAATCATTCGGCATGAGCAAGTTGGAAAGCAAAGACATCCAGACACAGGCATGCAATAATGCAGTTAGACAAGCACAGGCAAGCAGGTAGGTGTACGGGAGCAGGCAGAAAGTGTTTCTACCATGTTTACCTAGTGGAGGATTCACCTGTGTGGCTTTAGGTGCATTGGTGAAGGATCGTCTAAAGCCCCTGCCATCTGCTGGCGCCAGCCTGTTGGCTTACTCCGTCTTTGGGTACCTGTTGATGTCTGGTGACGGTGGAGAGGATTGTGGATGGTTTCAGAGGGGAAGGGGATTCTGGCAGGTGAGGTGGTGTGGGTCTGAGGTATGTGGGATTGGTCTGTGCTGCTGGAAAAAAATTATTATTAAGTCACTTTTTACTTATTTGTCTCTTTCAGCAAACCAAATACTTTTAAGCGTGATTGAATAATAACTTTAAAATATATTGACTAGGTGTTACACGTTATTTACTTGTGTGTAAGATTGTGAAATAGTGTTACTCTTAAAATTTTACAGCTAAATGTGTGTATATTTCTGGTATTTTCCTATTATGTACAATACTTGATTCAGTATTATCTCAGTATTGAGAAATGTTATAGTGATGCCGACAAGATGTGGTAAAGGAGACTTAAGTACAGAACAGGACATTTATTAAATGAAACGTTTCGCCACAGAGATAACTAATTCGCGGTTTTCCAACCCGGACTCCTGCTACCGTATTTACTTGTTTCTTTGTTATTTCTGTATTAGGACTGAAAAAGCCCCTAGTGGCGAAACGTTTCCTCTAATAAATGTTCTGAACTGTATATAAGTGTATTTTTCCACATTATCCCAGTATTCTATAGGAAAAAACAACAAGTCTATGTTCGATATTTTGTGTAAGCTTCTTATCACCTTTAATTAACAGCATATACATTACATCTGTGACGATCATCAATGTGTCCTAATACTGTGCACCTATCTAGGTTATTTTTTTTTTGTTCAGTTGTCTTTCTTGTAATAAGTACATCAGTCTGGTGTCAGTCTGTCACAGATGTGTATCTGAAGAAAGAGATGAAGAGTGCAGTAAGGCAATAGTAAAAAAAAAAAATTGTAGATATTTGTCTAGAGTAAAAGATATATAATGTACATTTTTTTATGACAACATTTTCGTTCTGTATGGAGCTTATTAAGCAAGATAGAAAACATTGTCGCCGTCTCGCCCTTTTATCTAAGATACTGATTTCTTTTGTTCAATGTTTATTAATCTTAAAAGATTGATATTTTGTAGGTGAGAAAATGCTCAAAACATCTTCAAAATATGCTGGATCGAATTTCTAGCTATGACAGTGTCTAAGGGTTCATTTAATTCGCAAATTTAATGCTAAATTCATAACAAAAATATTCAAAGTCAGAATTTATATTAGAGCGTTATATCCACCACATGCGCTATGTTGGCTCCTCTCGTATCTTAACCTACAATATTGAACACACTCAGCGTGAAAATAATATATGTATATTCTGGTGATGGTATGTGTGTTCGTGTGTGTCCTGGTGATGTGTGTCCTGGCGACATGGGTGTTTTATATTAGTACGTGTCCATATGAAAGTGTGTATCCTTGTAACTGTGTCTTCTGATGTTGGTGTGTGTTCTGGTGATGGTGAGTATATTTTTTTTGATTGAGTGTAATCTGGTGATAGTGTATTCTGGTGATAATGTGGGTGTGACCAAATGATTGTGTTCCCCGTACTTACTGAAAATGATAAGTTTTCAAAGGCTTTTTCTTTGAATATTTTCAGCTTATTATTTTAAGCTCGCCCCCTCCCCACCTAGATTGAAATCCTTGCTTAAATCTTACCAGAATGACACCCTATCTGTGTTACTGATTGCGTCTCCCGGCGTCCTGGTGATAGTATCTCCCTGTAATAATGTGTGTCTTTGTGATAGTGTGTCCTGGAGATTCGTCCCAACAGTGTGGTGGTTCAGCTGGGTGGTATTCACTTCATCACTGCACAATTTCCTCCTTAGCCTTGATTAGTGGAGAAGTCCCCTGCTGCTGCTCTCTCCCTTCCCTTAATTACTTCTCTGTGTAACGTTGCGTGTCTCAGAACGTAACCTAAGTCACCCCTTACTGATTTTCAAGTAACTATTTTCTTTGACCATTTTTCTTTTCATGTAAGTGAAAGATTTTAAAATAATTATTAAATGTCGTATTTTTTTATGACTATATAACTTTTGTTTTAAATTTATTTGATTATTAAAATTATAGCGATATTGACTTACAGCAGGTGTAGGCTGGAGTAAATGCTTTATGTATACGTAACGAATCAGTTTCAGAAAATATGAAGAGATTAGCCAACCAGAGCAATTTATGAAACACTCTGGCAACACACAGAATTACACTGTGTCTACTATGTCTGTGTCTGTGTCTGCTGTGTCTGCTCTAAAAAGTAGAAGTAATTTCCTGCTTTGTGTTGACAGTCGAAGATGAGAAAATGTAAGGAATTTTAGTTTTATGAATGTTTTGGATTATTTATTATATAAAAAAAGTCAAGAAATCTGGGACTGTAGATTCTATAAGCAAGTAACAAAAACCCAACAACAACTCTACGCTTATTATATTTGTGAAGGTGGGAGAAAAATGCGTAGGTTACGCTTATTCGATTATTTTCTGTAGACTTGAAACTTCAGGTTGCATTTGATTTTTTAAGGGTTTTAATATCTAAGAAAGGGAGAGAGAGTTATATTGTTCATTCTTGGCAGTGAATTGAAATGATGATTTCACAGAGCTTAGGTGAAATTTGATAAGTTACAGATAAAGATGAATTGGGGCAGATGATATGAATGTCGATATTACGCAGCCAATTCAAGAAAGTATAGACAATGTCAGTGTAGCGTTCCTTGTCGATGGATTAAAAATATAGTTTGGCAAGGATAACACTGATAAGTGAATCCATCATCACTTCGTATATCTACTGGTAGAAATCAATGAAGGAAAAATAGTTCGGTGAGATCAGTAAAATATTTGCTAGGAAAATGAAGATCCAGGCTGGAGTTAAGTTAGGGCAGAGTACATTGATAGCTGGGTCAGCCGGGACCTGAGTGATAGCTGGGTCAGCCGGGACCTGAGTGATAGCTGGGTCAGCCGGGACCTGAGTGAAAGGAGAAGTGGCGTTCAAACTGGCTAATATTTTGTTATTCATACTGAAATCGCCAATACTGCTTAGATCACCGGAATGGCGTACGCGGGCGTGGCTAATGATATCTTAATGTTTCGACAGATGTTTAGCCAGACTACCGGCTAATTAGTGTGGCACACTGTCACTGAAGTGAGGGATATAATGGGGATGTAAATTTTGAGCGATTTTGGGAGTTTGTACCTCCAGGCAGGTTTGGGTGTTGTTATAAAAGATTTTTTTTGCCCACTTTACATCGTCTTGGAATTTTCGTTTGATTAGATTGGAACAGCTTTGTGGCTTTCATTTTTTTTCCCTCTCAATGTAAGTCTCTTAGTTGCTGGGATCCTGTAGTATTTCTAAAACTTTTATAATGTAGCTGAGTTCGGTCCTTATTACACAGTCTCTTCCTGTATCTTCTGAGGAGAACTTCATGTTATTCGTTTTGTCCAGTCCTTCTACAACCTTAATGTATTTGCCAGAAAATAAGTAACAAATCGCTTAACGAATGCTAATGTGAGGATTTCCCTGACTTATCCTCTCCGGAAGATGGTGTCGCTGAATTGATCTTGAAGATGGGGCTGATATGCTGGTTTTGCTCGGTTTTCTGTGCCCGAAAGTGGCTGTAAATATTAGCGATAATATCTGATCTACTTTCTCAGCTCTCAACACTGTGTTCCCTCTGCCGGGCTAGTTAGTGTTTCTCCAGTTCCTGACTTTCATTACTTATACCTTACCAAGTCTTATTTGTTATGTATTGACTTAAAGCTGTTATGTAAGTGAAACATTGTCTTTAAAATAAAATTTTGGTCTGTTGACAGTATCATATCACAATTTTGAATTATTAATCATAATTGTAGTATAACTGCGGCAACATGGAACTTTAATTAAGCAAGGCAATATGTTAGTCTTTTCCAGAGGTATTACAACCTCTGGGGATTTAACTTCAATTTAGCGAGGAGATAGTGCCTTCCAGGTCCACTTCTAATTTCACCTTTGTTTGTATACTTCCTTCACCACTATGGACTCACCTCAGAGTACTGAAGCGGCACTCTCCTCAAGGCTTAATTAAGGATCCCTCAACTTAGCGCGCTTGATGGGTATATTTCACAGGTACATTCAGCCCAGAGAACAAGCAGAAACATTAGTACCTTAGCCTTCGAGCTCATCAAATTGTAGAACTGTAAACTGCAGCGAAAACTGCGTAAACTTAGTGCTCTTAGCTGAGTAAACTGACTTGATATTATAACTAAATTTCCAGGTATTCACGCAAGACAAGAGAAAATTAAGTCTTGAGCCTCAGTCTTAAAGTCTCCTGAGTATTTAGAAAGCCAAACCATCACATCGATCTCATCTCCCAAAGCTATAAATTTAGCAACAGACCCATTCCGAGAGTATATAACATGGATAACTCCGCAGCATCCCTCCTGAACCTTCATCTCCTTCTCTATCCTGTAAGAACATCAAGGTTCTGGGACTGGTCCAAAACACAGATATCAAGTTCTGCACAATAGACTAAGAATGATGCGTTGTAAGCATGAAAAAAAAGGAATACAAAAGAAAAATGAGACTTTATAGAAGATACAGCATCTGCGAGACAGTCCTGTCTGACGCTCAGATGGTTCTAAACACATTTGACGCTGAGAAAATTAATACTATATAATCTCCATCTACCACAAGCCTTCCAGGACGCATGGACTCTCGATAACACACAAACCTATCAATTTCGTGGGACATGTCACTAAGGAATAGCTAGAACACTGCACTAGATGGTCAAAATCCTGTCAAAACTTTTAGGTACCATTAACAAAGCTCACCTGCGACATTCCCTTGATTTACCAAGTAAAATTACCGACATTATCGTGAAAAACAAAACGATAGCCAGTTACGACGTCATTTATCTCTTTATTCGGGTCCCTAATGACCACACTATGTCCTTCGCTGTAACGTCACCTATATCCTGGACTTTCCTATTCCTAGCCTAGATTTTACTGCTCTCGCCTAACTTTGCGTAAAGTTCATCCATTTTTTCCAACAAAAAATCCCCTGGAAATAAATGGAATAAAATACCGACACGATGGAAAAATAAACACATAAGCAGAATAATGTGATCCTTTATTGACAACATGTCACATTCTCCACCTGACCCAGCATTCTACACCCACCTGACCCAGGATTCTCCACCTGACCCAGCATTATCCACCTGACCCAGCATTCTCCACCTGACCCAGCATTCTCCACCTGACCCAGCATTCTCCACCTGACCCAGCATTCTCCACCTGACCCAGCATTCTCCACCTGACCCAGCATTCTCCACCTGACTCTATCCTATATACTCACGTACCTTTCACCCAGGTAGATCTGTTTGTGACTTGATAAAACCCACTGTGTGGGTGAAACGTTGTCAATGAAGGATCACATTATACTGCTTATGTGTTTATTCTTCCAAAAAATTCCCTCTATAACTAGAAATATATAGTAACAATGGCCTCACTAATCAGTGCCATCCCTGCCAATCAGTACTTGAAATCTCCCGAAACTGATTGCGTCACCAACCCCATCTCAGCTCCCGTTATATTGCTTTATTATGTGGACATCCTCATGATTGACCCAAAACAACTTGATTTGGGCTTAACTTTTCTACAACTCTACTCAGTTCACTCCAGAGAAATTTTGTTTTTCCCTATCTTTGCTGTTGTTCTTTCAGCAAACCGGCGTATCCCACCAAGGCAGGGTGGCCCAAAAAGAAAAACGAAAGTTTCTCTTTTTATAAATTTAGTAATATATACAGGAGGAGTTACTAGCCCCTTGCTCCCGGCATTATAGTCGCCTCTTACGACACGCATGACTTACAGAGGAAGAATTCTGTTCCATTTCCCCATGGAGATAAGAGAAAATAAATTAGAACAAGAACTAGTAAGAAAATAGAAGAAAAGGCAGATTAATGTGTGTGTACTCACCTAATTGTACTCACCTAATTGTGGTTGCAGGGGTCGAGACTCAGCTCCTGGCCCCGCCTCTTCGCTGTCCGCTACTGGGTCTCTGGGTGTGTGTGTGTGTGTGTGTGTGTGTGTGTGTGTGTGTGTGTGTGTGTCGTGTGTGCGTGCGTGCGTGGTTGTACATGCAAGTGTAGTGTGACCTAAGTATAAGTTGAAGTAGCAAGACGTTCCTGAAACCTTGCATGTTTACGAGACAGAAAAAGAGACACCAGCAATCCTACCATCATGTAAAGCCATTACAGGCTTCCGTTTTACACTCACTTGGCAGGACGGTAGTACCTCCCTGGGCGGTTGCTGTCTACCAACCTACTACCTGGGATCTCTGATGTTATAATACTTAAAATCAACCACTACCTAAAATTTTAAGTCTACAGAAAGCCCTTAAATATGAATTACATTTTGCATTTTTTTTTCCACCTTGAACAACACACTAAATATTGCCCTGATATTGGATTTTTTTTACGTGCCTATAAAATCTGCAGTCCCACCGATACCTTCCTGAAAGTCAAATTTCTTTTTTTTTTATTTCATCTATGTCTTTCAGTACCAAAACTCCAAAAACGACAGCACAACAAGCAGACAGGGACTCATCCTTCAAACTGCCCTCGTGGCTATCCAAATTCCTACTAACATCCACAAGAGTGTTATCAATATTACAGTTGTCGCCTCTTGAACAATTCAGGATATTTTCTAGAGCCACGACGCCCCGCGGCCACAATAACGTTGAGACTGATGCTTATAGAATGCCCTGTGGTGAGTGTGATGGTGTATACATTAGTAAGTCTGCATGGAGAATTTTAGCTATTAGAATTATCTATATATGAATATTCTTCTTTTTAAATTTAATTGGAATAATACATGTTTTTTCCATTTTTCAGTGTTTTTAATCAAAGTTTAAAAACTTTAAACTGCGTAATGGAAATGCGTTAGTTAGTTCAGTTTAATAATGAAGAGATATTACTGATAGGACTGGATGTTCAGTGGACTAGAGCGTCATGTGTTTTCGCTCATCATGAGGCGGGCCAAAGCATCATGGGTTCATCCCCTGGCTAATGCAGTGTAGTTATTGATATATATAATTGTTTTATAACACGTCGGCCGTTTCCCACCAAGGCAGGGTGACCAAAAAATAAAGCCCCGAAAAGAAAGAAAAAACTGTCATCATCATTCAACACTTTCACCACCCCTCATACATAATCATTGTCTTTACAGAAGCGCCCAGATACGACAGTTCAGAGGTCCCTCCAAAATGCCAATATTCCAAACCAGAGGTGGTACCTCCCTATATTTTTTATATATATAACCACCCACCCACACACCCTCCCACGCCATATGGGTAGAGTAGGCTAGGGCCTCCAAGTTTGCAGAAAGAGGGAAGTAGAAAATTAGAAGGTTACACACATAATAGCAGCATTCTGTATGTGCATTACCCACTATTGTAACGTAAACTCTTATGTCATATGACCTGTTCTCTATGATCTGAAGCTTAAGGTTGGCTATTAAATCCCCTAGTTTTTCTGCTTCCTGCAAACTTGGAGGCCCTAGCCTACCTTACCCCATATGAGGTGGGGCGTGGGAGGGTATGTGGGTGGGTGGAAAACGAACCAGTGCTTTTCTCCATTCAGAGAGAATCAGTAGCGGGTGTCACTCACGCTACCACACTCTGAGAACACTTCCCCTCAATTCTCCCGTTGCTAATTTTGCAACATTGCACAGCTCCTGATGATGCACTGAGAAGTGTGAAAGTACTTGAGCTAAAGATTTCCACCCCAGTGGCTTGTCCTGCATTGTTAAGATCGCCTGTCTGCGATTGTCTGTATATGTGTGGATATATATAAATCCACACACATACAGTTCAAAAATTTACATTCGTATGTACAATGTATATGTATGAACATAAAATATCCTTACAAGTATCGATATGCTCACAAATGCCTACTTGAATGAATATGCAAAAACGTACATACGTTCACAGATCGATTCGCACAAGCGCACATATTTGCATATTTTGCTGCATTAGAATTTTTGGGCTCTCAGTGCAGGCCAAAGAACTAGACGTGAGAGATACGGGGATGCCTTTCTCGGATCGCCCACCGACCCAAATATATCTACCATATTCCTTTTGATCGGACGTTCTATCTCGACTCATACCATATCTTCTCAGTGACTAACACTTTGACTCATCTGCGGTGGAGGACACTGCAGCCAAAAGCTGTACTTAAGAGACCTTTATTATATACAAAAGAATCATTAAAAACACATTAGGAGATAATTCTCCCTGGCTCGTCACTTAAGTTGGCGCTGCTAGTATGCTCGCGCCGACTTGCTTTATGGCAGTGTTTGTGTGCTGGCGTACAGAATGTTTGCTTGCTGACTTGTTGTGCTAAACTTTCCTTTGCTTGACCTGCTTGGTGCTGACTCTTGCTGCTGATTGCTTGCTTTGACGTGCTTAACTTGGTTACTTCTCTCTAATTTGTTTCTGGCATGTTTTCTAATTTGCTTGATGAATTGTCTTCTGATCTGCACATCGACCTTCTGGCTGGCTTGTTGGATTGCTCCCGTGTTTACACACACTATTTGTTTCGCTATTTTTTGGCATAAAAAAAGCTGTGGCTTACTGTTTCCCTTACATTACCTGGATGCAATAAAATGAAGAGGAAGGACTTGTGGGGGCTTGAATAGATGACTTATTAGACGTGCAAAATGTCTTCACGGGTTACTATCCATCCACGGAAGCAGTCGTGATGCTGGTGAGGTTCCTTGCCTGGATCCACATGACCTTCACTTCCTAATTTTGTTTGACCTCAATGGGCTTAGCAATTACTTATGAGGTTAATAATACCTGCCAACTCTATGAATACACCAGCCGTGAATGGCTCTAACCTGAGACACAAATTCCGTATAATACAGCTCCTAGAGCCAACGCCAGTGTCAGGTAACGTCTGTTCATATGTGCCTACATAATTGTGAATGGCAACTGAGTCAAGAGGACATGAATTAGCAGCGCCCTTCAGCATGTAACTTGGTTATTGTTTCTCCAATGTACTGCCATATATCCTCTCTCGCCACTCTAATTATCCAACAAGCAGCAATTAAGAGTCGACGACAAGCACAGTCAGGCTTGCTAATATCATCTCCCTGCAGCTGTCTAAATTACCAGTGGGATTAAGGTTGTCTCATTCTCCTTTGATGATGACTCGACGGTGGTGCTCACACCAACTACTACACTCACTACACCTGACGATGAACACCCAGCACCATATTTGCTACACTCACCACACTTGACACTACATACCCAGCTACTACACCTGCTGACGATACACTGTGATGCGTCCTACGCCTACCCTTAAACCCAGCACTGAGATACTTGCTACACCCTCATCAGCTGACGCTGCAGATCCAGCAGTGAGGAACTTGCTACTACCACTACAGCTGACACTATAGACCCAGCGCAGTGAACCCACCACAGCTGATGCTACAGACACAACACAATATTCCTGGTTGAGAGAGTGAGAGAGAGAGGGGGAGAAAGAGAGGGAGGAAGAGAGGGAGAAGAAAAAGGCAATTTATAGGAGAGTGGTAGCGAGCTAGTCGAAAGCAATGGTGATGAGTTAGAGAGGGAGCGGCGGGGAGATGAAAGATGGTGGAAGAGTAGCGAGCGAAAAGAGGAAGGATTTTGAGCATGAGGGAAAGCGGTGATGACCGAGAGGTGGAGGAAGAGTGGTTAGCGAGAAGGGGCGGGAGGTTGGTGGAGAAAGCAGGATGGCGAGGGCGCGATGGGTGAATAGCGGAGAGAGGAGGGAGAAAGGACGGGTGGAGAGCAAGAGGTGAAGGGAAGGACTGAGAGACGTACTCAGGGATCTGTGTTCATTCTGCCAGGTACACGGTGCTCAGCCTCGCAGATGAGTCGCTACCCTCTCGTGTTTACATGGAGTTAACTAAGCCAATCATTACAGACCCTGCATGATAAACCATTCAATAAACTGGGTAAATTGTTCAGTCTAATTTGCTGTACTCTTTTTGCACAACAATAATTTGATTAGGCGTCCCAGATATGGTTACCTGATTTTTTATTTGCAATTTTTCAATTTATTTCATTCATAACTCGAGAATGTTTCATTTAATCAGATTCAAAATTTTATAACTTATGTAAGATAAAGAGAACCAGATTCTTAAAATAATTCACAGGTCCACGTACCCAATGCCGAAATTTGTTTAACCCATTACCATCCTTCTGGAAAGGCTCAGATAATTTCCAAATCCTATGTAGCGTAGTTTCAAATGTTCAAAAAAGGTTCCAAAAAATTGTGTAGGAGCAGAGAACTAAATCTGACCGATTTTCCCAAAACCGATAAATACAAGCAGGCAGAATATAGCTCTGAGGCTTTTCAAAACTAGCATTAGGACAGAATTTGGCTCAAGGACAATTAGACTTGTTCCCGTACAGGCTTCCGTGTGAGACATCTTGCCTCTACTTCCTAAGTAGTGGCTGTTGTAACCAAGCATTATCAGAGTATTCAACGGAAATTTTTATTTCTATTCACAAGCCCAGAGATTTGGCAAAATTGGGTAAAATAAATTTATAGTCTGAATTAAAAATAGTAATTACAGAGATTATTATTATTCTTGTAATCATGGGGAAGGGTTAAACCCGTAGGATTATACAGCGCCTGTGGAGAGGGGGGTGATACGGATGGTATTCAGGCTCAATTCAGGGAACTGGAGCACAAATCCAATTCCCTAGATCAAGAGCCCTTCACCAGCGTCAAGGAACCTCCCTTTAGGGGCAATTGTTACGAGATAGAATATAACTGAAATGTTTATTAACTGTTTCCTTAGGGTGTCCAGCACCCATAACGCCCAGTAATGCCCTCCCGTGCGCAATCCTGTAACCAACTGATGTTTATACTTCATCAAATGTCATCTTCACTAAGTACCAATCTACACAGCTGTCAAATCGACATTTACACCACTACCTCGAAGACCTTCAAAAACTTTTTGTTTTTTTAAGTTACTTCGCAAGAAGTCTACCATCACTTCCCCAGCAACTTTTGCACCAATCACAGAACTACACACACACCCTACACTCTTTCACTATCCACCCCAGACCCATCAGTATTACGTTTAGAAGCTTCCCCTTCATTTGAGCCACCTAAAGACTCTCTTCCTTCGGCAGTTACCAAAGTATGTTCCCTCTCTACTGCAGTTTCTCCAACAATTCCATACATTACATTTCCTTCCACTTCTCTGCTTCCAAAGATATTTGAAGATATAACGGCTTATCTCGGAGAGAGATAGAGAGAGCAGGAAAAAACACCAGATAATTCCCATTAGAAATGAGTAAACTATTTAGGACCCTTCGTCAAGATCTAATCACGCAAACTAATTACATGACTTACAACAGCAATACATCATCCCAACCTAATTATTCCAATGGTCATTCTTAAAGAACACCTACCATCTCAACTAACATGCTTACTATTTATTTCGGTACAAAATCCCATGACATATAAATCTCTTGTTACTGCGCTGCCTTACGTTATCGACCGACCTAGTTCATAAACCACCCTCCTCCCTCCCCCGTTCCACTCCTATTGTCTTACTGGCAAGTAATAATATATTTTTAATGACATATTAGATGATATAGGGGAGATAAAAAATCGGTTAAAAAGAACGTAAAGGAGAAGCACTGCAGCGTGCCTGCTGGCTTATGCTAGACAGGTAAAACACACCCACTCATGCATTTGTCTTACCTATTTTATTTTTTTTACATCGCTGTATGAACCTTGTGGGTTTAGCGCTTAGTTGTAAGTGTACAGTAGTATCCAAATTAATTGAGACAAAAATAAATTTTGTGATTATCTCATAATATATCTTAGTCTCCAGCTTAATTAATGTAGATAAATGGGAACAATTCATCAGGGCCCAGGGATTTGTTAGGTTTTAATCTATAAAAAATTGTTTGAAAACAATGGCACTAGTGAATTTTGATGTGCATAATATATTTTCGTCCTGACCTATCAATTTTTTTATTTCTGGAATTTCGTTAGTTGTCTTCCTGTGTAAAAACTAAGAGGAAATAAATGTTGAAGATTGCACACATTTCCTTATCACTGATCTGAGCACCTTTAAGTAGGCCTATCTTCTCCCTAATCCTACTTCGGTTCCTTTGCGACTTTAGTTTCATAATCTCTCTTGGTTTTTCTTATTATTTTTTTAATTTATTTAATTGAATATGATTCTTGAAGAGTCTCTCATTTTTTTATTTGCTTGTAAATCATTTTGTTTGATCTAATTTCCCTATCTGGAATATGTGTTGTCTGGGCACCTTGAACTATACTTGAAAAAAAAATGCCATATTGGCAGCCATCTCCACTTACCCCACTGGATAATCACCTGTCAGTTCACACCCACCCACTCCACCTAGATAATCCCTCAGCTCCACAAAATCGACTGGAAAAAAAAGGGACCTGAACTCTATTGTAGTTATTAAGGTAATTCAGTGATATAGAAACTGAGTGAGTGATTTGTAATCGCTTTACCTATGCTCATCGTTAACCTCAAAATTAAAAGTTTTGTACACAAATGCACAAGGAATATAACTGAAAGAGGATGAATTATCTGCTTACTTATCATCAGACCGTCTATATATTATTGCTCTGACTGAATCTCGGTTTCATTTTGAATACTGACTATGAGATCCAGAATAACGCTATGACTGTTCCAAATTTCAGATTAGCTAATTAATAAGAGGCCTTGATACATCAGCAATGTAAACAGGATCAAACTATAAAAAAAACATGTTATGTAGAAGAAATGCAAGAGCAGACATAAAACGAAAACAAATACAGAGAAAGAAAATTTACTAAGAAAATTTAAACGTAATGCATGCAAGAAATTGGTAAGCTCCTAAGCCTCATTAACAACAAAAGGTTACTTAGAAAGCAAGGAAAAATCAGTACAGCTAAACAAGAATTAATATGTAAAAGGTAATTAAAAAAATCTTCAAATATGACAAGTTGGAAAAGCAAAACTTAAAAGGAGTGATAGGCTCTTTGACGAGTGAAAAATGACAGAATAACAAACAACAGAGTCATTGGGTCCGTATTTGCTGCTGCACATATATCAACGTTCCCAGGCCACACAATTGGTTTTCCGAAATCGACAATGACAGAGTACATATTGACAAAACTAGCATCCTTGACATAATAAAATACTTCGAGTAAGTGAATATCAACAAATCAAACGGACTGGATGAGATACCTGCCAAGATTATAAAAGAATGTAGATACCAAATGTCTTACCCACCAACGGTAATATTCAGCAAATCTGAAGATGTCAGACTGGAAACAAACAAATATTTCCCAATCAATGGAAAAATTGGACAAGAGTTGGGCCTCACCTCTCGTCTCATCAGCTTAACCTCCATTTTAGCCAAACAATTAGAGACTTTTGGAAAACAAACTAATAACCGGAAGCCAACATGGATTCTGCAGCAAAAGATTATATAATATTAATTTATTTTATTTTTTGATTATTTATACAAAAACTAGGATGAAAAAGTCCAGACAGACGTAATATAAACGAATTTCCGGAAAGGCTGAATGAAGACTGATGGCGAGAAGAAAAAAAAAACATGGTATAGCAGACAAACGTAGTGCCTAGGTAAGAAACTGGCTCAGACAGGTAACACAGCAGCACCAAACGGAGAGGTGTTTAAGTGGTTTGCCATAAGAAGTGATATTCCATTGATATTAATCTTACATTAATCCAATTCAAAATGAAGCTTTAACATCCAGCATAACAAATTATGTAGATGACACCAAACCGGAGAAGAAATGTACCATCCGAAGCAGATTGCTTGAGTATCCCGAGTGACCTGGACTGGTTGGCTAACTGATCAGAAACGTTGAAGTTAAGTTTTAACGTAGCCAAATGCTAAGTAATGCATTTTGGGAATAACATTTTTAAATATATATGAAATACGTTTGAAAACAAAATAAAATTAAAAAAGAAGAAACGGTGCTGTAAAAATAATTTGAGAGTAGCATATTCAACAATGTTAGGATTCATAGCAAGAATATTCAAGCACACAAAAAGCCACCATATTGACCCTCTATGATGCACTTGATAGACCGCAACTTGAATATGCCGCCATGTTTTGATCTCCAAATTACGTAAGATACGAAATATACAGGAGAATATAGAGAGAGGAGCAAACCAGCTCTTAACCTTACTCAGAAGAAAGACTCAAAAGCCCAAGCCTTTCTTACTTTTAGGAAACAAACTATAAGGTCTCATTCAGATATTTAATAAACTGAATTGCTTCAACACACTCAAATACGAGGAACTATTTGAAGTGCTGTTTTAACTGGAAACCATGGAATGCAGCTACTGGGTAGAATATGCAACACAAACGTATGTTATGTATGTTTTTTTTATAATAATTAAAGCATAATGAAATTTGAGAACAATACAGTGTTTCAACTATATACATGGTGCTCTAGTAGGAGAGTTACCAGAACCTTCAGGACCTATTAAGTACCAGCATGGTATAGGGTATGTTAGGAAGGACGGGACACTTGTTAACCCTTTTTAACCAGACATTAAACCCTCCCTAAACCCACTCTGAAACCCGTAAGGACAGCCGTATGCATACGGAAGACGGAGTAATATGAGGTCAACGGATTTCTAACGTATGTACAATTGCTGCCTCTGGACGATCAGTTGACTGAGGCAACTGAGTCATTAATAGCAGTTGCAGAAGTTAAAGGTTGTGATTGCCTTAGTACAAGTGGCAGTACCCAGAAGCAGAACTACTGGTACATACAGCATTGCAAGTGGCAGGGGAGTAACACAGACATTGAGATAGAAACATAACTGATTTGATTGTGATAGTTGTAACTCCACATATTCCATCCAGTTTCCTCTATCCTGTAAATGGAATGTTATTATTCAATATGGTATAGTACATTTTCTCCCTCTGCTTTTTACGCCGGCAATGGCCAGAGGAATTGGAGGGTTGGGAGAGAGCTTTCTACTCTTTCGTCCTTGTTTCTTACACATAGTTAATACACGGTAGTCATTAATAATCCTTAATCTAACGAGAAATAGATAGCAGATTTCAGCAAATATCCCAGGTGAGAATTTGCAAGTCTTCTGCTGCTTTTACAATGTCGTCCCAAGTACATCTCTCTCTCTCTCTCTCTCTCTCTCTCTCTCTCTCTCTCTCTCTCTCTCTCGCGAAAAAAAATAATTTCAGCTCGTAATATGCCTTTCCCCCTTGATATTCGAATACCCATTTTCTTCATGCCAATAAGACATATTGTCCGGGAACTCATCAGACAAGAAGAAAACAAAGCCCCAAAAATTGAGGCAGCGGACGAAATGAGGAAAGACTTCATCCAGTTTAATTACTTTTTACATCAAAAATTGAAGAGAGAAAACATGAAAAGTTTTGGAAAAAGTTTTATAGTAAGTAATGCCTGTCCAGTGTCTGACCCTCATATACCCTTGTCGGGGAGGAGAAGAACATCAATATATGCTGGTGAATAGCCTTTGACCCCGAGGAATTTGAGCCATCAATATGGAGTTTGCTTAAAGTCAAATGCATCCTGACTAGCAGAAGCGTCGTAAGATTATTGTGGACCCCATTTCTATCCTGTGGATGGCAGCGCAAGAACATAAGGATACTCAAAAGGCCTAGAAACTAGATTCCACAAGGGTTAACAGGAGTACATCTGAATTTATATCTGTTATCAAATTTGGGAAATTTGTTTAATATGGATGTTATCTTATTTTCATTAATAAGATTTCTCCACGTATCTGTGAAGATATTATACTATCTAAATTCCTCAATAACTGGGCAATTAAGCACATTGTGTTCAAGTTAGTAACCACAGGGCTGGCCACATACTGTGTGTTTAGTATGATCGTCATCTGTGTCTCTGCCAACAACTGCCACAAGTATTTGTAGCCAAGCCTAAGCCTGGCTACTACATCAGTCAATCTGTTACAAGTTGCTCCATAAATATACTTATCTACTTTCACTTTATCAGTGAGTGATAGATCTACTCAGGCTTCTAACTACATTCCTTTAACATTCAGTTCCTTTATTTGCTTCTCTCCTAACATTATTCTTAATGCTAGATACAGACACGCCAATGTTATATTATACATTTTTATTCAGATAACTTTTTTCATACAACTTATCAACTTTATCATGAAGGAGTAATCCAGTGTGTGTTGAAATCAATAAAAATTGTACTCGTTTATTAATTTATTTTTCCCTGATTACAGAGAATCAATATCTGGTCTCTGAAATGAAATCACGTACCTATTCGACATAACATATATATGTCGTGCCGAATAGGTAAAACTAGTCAATTAGCAAGAACTCATTTAAAATTAAGTCCTTTCTAAAATTTTCTCTTATACGTTTAAAGTTATATTTTTTTCATTTATGGTAATGTAAAAATTCATAATTTTGTACCAAAAGAACCTTAGAAAACTTATCTAACCTTATGATGGGGGGGGGTCAGAGGGGCAAGTGATATTAAAACAGAAGACAGGTGACCCCAACACGAGTAGAGATTTTAAGGAACAGAGGTTGACTGTGATGCTCTAACCATCACAACACTTGTGAAGCAGGTGAGTCACCAGTACAGAACCACCATGAAACGCTGGTGGAGTTATAACGGAGAAGGCTGCTAGAATGGTGTGGAGCCGACTTGGTGGTCGGCTACGTGTGGAAGGGGGACCAGTGGTGACTGACCACCGGTCGAAGACACACTCGTCACCTCCCACCTGGTGCAGAAGGGTAGTGTAGCGTAACTATGCACACACCCTAACTGAACAATCATACTACCCAACAAACTACCACCACCATTCATTCATACTTCCACCACTCCTATCTAATGAACTTTTCCCTCACACTACTCCCTCAGTTATCTTCTCATCAATGATCTTTTTTCTTCTCCATTTTCTCTTTCCTATTCTACCTTTGTCTACTCTCTATTCTCCCCTCCTTTCCATGTTATTTTCTCCTTTCCTCTTTATTCATCCTTACTCTTTTCTCTACCTCTATCACCTCTTTCATCTTTTCTCTCCTCTTTCTACTCCAGCTGGCTTCCCCCTCCCCACGTCTTCCTTGTTAGCGCTGCACCTCCTTGCATCCAGAATCCTCAACCCTCCCACAGGTAAAAACCTCATGACCTTCCTGGCTATAGGGCCAACTGACTCTCCACGTCGAAAAATTCACATTTTCCATGCACACTGCATCACTTTCTGTGTCGTTTATCCAATGGATTTCTAATGTTTAGCAGTTTGGAAATGTAATATATTATTATTTTATGGTAGAACCTTTCAACATAATTAGATATTGTGATAAGTCTAACCCTATTACAATACAGATCAATTAAAACATTGCTGGCTATTTAAACATGAAAATCTAACAAGGTATGTACTCAATTGCTGATCAATTAATGGTATATGAGAAGTATTATCTCCAGCCACTCAGAGAGCTGTGTTGGTTGGATCTCAATTCTTTATTATTAACTTACTGGTGCTGTTCGTGCTATTACAAGTTATATCACCCGAAGTTGATATGAAGATTAATATTAAAGTCCCTAATTTAGTGGCTTATTGTTGGCTATAATTAATGTTAGTAATACTACACTGCTTCTCTGAAACACGTGAGGTGAAGATCCTTCTAGCTGGGGGAGGGGAGAGGTCGGGAGATGAACATGGTGACTGAAGTAGTTGAACGTTTATTTTACCGAAATATCGATGATTTCTGTTGCAATAGGTACTCGACGTCCATCAGACTGACTCTTCAAAATACTTCAGTTGATTTAACATCAAGAGACTGGTACATGAATAAATATGATCCAAGTCAAGAAACTTGAAGAACAGTGTGATGCAGTACACAGTGGACAACCCTTCATGGTCTTTGAATCTAGAATTACTTATTCTTCACACCATTCTCTGTAAAGACGATAGATTGATGTGCATGAAAATTTCAGATCTTTGATTTCTGAGATACTCATACCACCCCTTCTTTTCAGTGCCGATAAATGTCTGCATGTTTTTAGTTGCTGAGGTGCTGCTACGTGATTGGCTGATTATATATTTGCATTATCAAACATATGTACAGATGTACCTAATAAAGTGACCAATTTATGCGTGTGCGTGTACGTGTGTACTCACCTAATTGTACTCACCTAATTGTGGTTGCAGGGGTCGAGACTCAGCTCCTGGCCCCGCCTCTTCGCTGTCCGCTACTGGGTCTCTGCTCTCCCTGCTCCATGAGCTTTATCATACCTCGTCTTAAAACTATGTATGGTTCCTGCCTCCACTATATCTTTCTCTAGACTATTCCACTTCCTGACTACTCTGTGGCTGAAGAAATGCTTCCTAACATCCCTTTGACTCATCTGAGTCTTCAGCTTCCAGTTGTGTCCCCTTGTTTCTGTGTTCCCTCTCTGGAACATCCTGTCACTGTCTACCTTGTCGATTCCCCGCAGTATTTTGTATGTCGTTATCATGTCTCCTCTGACCTTTCTTTCCTCCAGTGTTGTTAGTCCTATTTCCCTCAACCTCTCTTCATAGGACAGACCCCTGAGTTGTGGAACTAACCTTGTCGCAAACCTTTGCACTTTCTCTAGTTTCTTTACGTGCTTGACCAGGTGTGGGTTCCAGACTGATGTTGCATATTCTAGTATGGGCCTGACGTACACGGTGTACAGTGTCTTGAACGATTCCTTGTTAAGGTAACGGAACGCTAATCTTAGGTTTGCCAGTCGCCCATATGCTGCCGCAGTTATCTGGTTGATGTGTGCCTCCGGAGACGTGCTTGGCGTTATACTCACTCCAAGGTGTGTGTGTGTGTGTGTGTACTCACCTATTTGTGGTTACAGGGGTCGAGTCATAGTTCCTGGCCCCGCCTCTTCACTGATCGCTACTAAGTCCTCTCTCTCCCTGCTCCATGAGCTTTATCAAACCTCATCTTAAAACTATGTATGGTTCCTGCCTCCACTACGTCACTTTCTAGGCTATTCCACTTCCTGACAACTCTATGACTGAAGAAATACTTCCTAACATCCCTTTGACTCATAGGAGTCCTCAACTTCCAATTGTGACACCTTGTTTTTTGTGTCCCCTCTCTGGAACATCTTGTCTCTGTACACCTTATCTATTCCTCGCAGTATTTTATGTCGTTATCATGTCTCCCCTAACCCTCCTGTCCTCTAGTGTCGTCAGGCCGATTTCCCTTAACCTTTTTTCGTAGGACAAACCCCTTAGCTCTGGGACTAGTCTTGTTGCAAACCTTTGCACTTTCTCTAATTTCTTGACGTGCTTGACCAGGTGTGGGTTCCAAACTAGTGCTGCATACTCCAGTATGGGCCTGACGTATATGGTGTACAGAGTCTTGAACGATTCCTTAGTGAGGTATTGTGTGTGTGTGTGTGTGTGTGTGTGTGTGTGTGTGTGTGTGTGTGTGTGTGTGTGTGGGGTTGTGGGGTGTGGAGACCGAGATAGGGTGACTTGAGAAAGAAAAATCGCTTTAACCACGAATATCATTATCTTGCCAGAAACTTTCTTATATTACAGATCAGATATCCCTTGAAACTGCAATATCCATACCCACTACTTCAAAGTAGAGACATTGTACCTCCTAGCTGTACCTCCTAACATGCTCGCACATGCCTGATGGATGCCCAAGCCCCTCGGATACAAAGTCTCCTTTACCCTGTACCTCTTATACTCCTCTAAAGATTTATACATCCTCGAAGTAATCCTATTTTGTTCAATCCTCTAAATGTTACAGCCATCTCAACAATGCCTCCTCAGCACTCTAGATAATACTTTTAGTAATCTCTGCGCCTCTTTCTAATCTCTATACTGCAGTTTCTCTGCATTAAATTCGCTCCACATATTGCCCTCACACACGACATGGCCACTTCAAGCCTCCACCTCGCTGCACCGTTTAAATATCATACTTTACACCTATATAAGTGTTGGTACCACTATACTCTGGTACTTTCTCATTTTTGCCTTCTCTGTCTCCACAGATGTCTCCATGTAACACTCACCTTTTTCCACCTGTTAGTTCTATGGTTTACTTCATCTTTCATAGAACAATCCTCCGGCAAGTCCACTCCCAAACATCTTAAGATGCTAGCTTCCTCCATACGCTCTCTTTCCAAGCTGATATCCAACCTTCCGTTACCTAATATTTCTGTAACACTCATGACCTTGCACTTTCCTATGATCACTTTTAACTTCCATCTTTTACAGACCCCTCCTAAATTCGTCTACCAACATTTGCAACTTGCCTTCAGAATCTCCCAAAATCACAGTGTCAACGGCAAAGAATAACTGACAACTCCTACTTTGTATAAAACAAATTTAATCCCACCCCCACCCCTCAATATACTAGCATTCAATTGTTTTGCAACCCCATCTATAAATATTTTGAACAACTTTGATGACATAACACATCCCTATCTAAGGCCTGCTTTTACTGGAAAATTATCTCCCTCTCCCCTACACACCCTAACCTGAGCCTCACTACCCTCATAAAAACTCTTAACTGTTTTAACCTACTTGCTCAACACATCCCCTACCTTTCCTCAAACCCTTATCAGCAGTCTTACACTTTCAGTAATAACTCTTCCTTACACTTTACCTAAAATACTCAACAGGCTTTTCCCATATAATTCTTATGTACTCTTTTAAACCCTTTTCCTTTATTCAAAGGAACTTTGTATGCGGTTTTCATAGTTCATTTGAACAGATGCACAAACATCTCCAAAGCTATATCCTCACCTACTTTTATCATTTATTTCTTAATTCTATCATTGATTTCTTAATTCTATCATTTATTTCTTAATCCTATTTTATTATTCCCACTGCCTAACACACCTTCCTACACTCACAACTACCTCTTTCTCACCTCGAAAGATATTATGTCTCACTGTCCGATGCATGAAATCGTTTCATCCCTCTCTTCATCATTTAACAGCTCCTCAAAATTCTCCTTCCATCTTCCCTATACCTCTACATCTCCATCAAAATAATCTTTTGTTTTTAACTGAAAACTTCATTTGTCCCTAAGCTCTCTATTTATCTCATTCCATCTTTTTATTCTTAGCAAAAATTGTCGATAAACTCACCCACTCTCATGTGCTCTCCATTTTTGTACTCCCTCATCACTCTTGTTTAATACATATATACAGCATGTGAAAACACTGCCCTATTTGTTTATGTTTATAAATATGTGGTTATTTTAACCAGATAATAAAATCTTAAAAAAAAACCACAAATTCCATGTCAGATATATCTATGTTTTCTATTCTAATTACTTTTAAACCAGAATAATTGATTTGTCTAAAGGTGTCTTTAGTTTTAATTTGACGAGAAAACATTTATAATTTAACATGTATTATGAGCAAATATTAAGACAGTCACTGTAATCATATTAAAATACCGACTCGGTGAATAAGATAAATATCGAGTATGTTTCATTGACAAGTGGCGAAACATAGTCGTTAATGAAGGTATCCACGATATCTAAGTGGGTTACACCACATTTTTTTTGAGGGGGCGATAAGAGAATTTGTTCTTTTTTCCTCGTTGTTCGTGCAATACTTTCATTTTTTTTTTTTTTATATTCTTGTTTTTCATATTATTAGGTATTTTTGAGGGGCCACCTTTAAGAGGTTCCTTGAATTTATTTTTTTTCTTCGTCCTAGAACTTTTCTATTGTATTTCACCCAGCCTGCTTGTAGGAATGCAATTATTTCCACTCTTTCCAAAACTCACATATGCCCCACATAAATACCAGGGCTTTACCCAACTTAAGATTACAATTTTTTTCACAAAACAACCTATGGCCTGAACATTAAAAAAAAAACTTACTTATCAGCAACCTTACTCTAGCACATCCTCCCAGCAACTGCTAGACTAGTCACTGCACACACACACACACACACACACACATTTCTCTCATTTCGTCACCCGTCTCACACGCATCCACCTGCCGTTCAATGTTCAATTCACGTTCACTTAAGCTCTAACACTATTTTAATGGAGATCTTCGCCACACTACAAACATTCCACATTACAAATTTATTACAACAATGCAGAATCCTTTATAATAACCCATAACGCGAGAATGCCTCATTCAGTCCGCTTCAAATTTTCACTGCTTGTGAACAGTTCACCTGCCATATGACCAAAGTTGTTCAACCACTTCCCAACATCATGGAATGCGTCCAAAGTTGTCAGTGGCAAAAATATTAAAAAAAAAAATGTGCCTCCTATTTCGACGCCGATGGATTTGACCATTTCATGTGTAAAATAATGTGAAAATTTTATTCTCGTTTAATCATGTAAAATAAATTTCAGTTTACCTCTTCTGAACATCTTTAATATTGTATCGGTAGTGCATCTTAGGGCCAGGACAGTATGTATTAAACTTTGAGTGCTGGAAAATTTGTTAATATAGTAAAATAGTACAAAAAAAATTAAGTGGAATCCGAGCCAAAACTTCAGAATAACCCATCTGATCGACTTTAAATTTTGAACATTGGTGTTATTTCCTGAATATAAGGCTCAAGCTGTTATTGAATAGTGCTAATCATTTTTATTACATAACTGACGAATGCTTCTTCTGATGGGCTTCAAAATATTATTAGCGATGAATTCTATGAATAGGAAGACAGCCCATAAGTTTATTCTGAGTTGGTGCAAATTTAAAATTTTGCTGAAACAAATTAATTTCTGGAGAATGCCTTTTCTGATCGGTACAGAATTTTTTCATTTGTTGATTTTATTAAAACAAAGGCAGTCACTATTTTCGAGCAATGCAAGATTTAATTTGCCACTTTTTTTAAGTAATTTTTTTTTAATTACTAGAGAAAGTTTCCTCTGATCAACTTCAAGCTATAAATGCTGTTTTATCCTAATTTTGTATTAATTTTGTATCCTAATTTTGTGTTGTGGGGGTGCCATTTTCCCTTTATTTTGTCAATTTTATCAAATTTAATTCTTTAAAAGTTCAAGACAAATAAAGATCTTGCATTATTGTAGATGATTTTAAATAAAATGTCAATGAGAAACGAAAACTGGAAATAGCGTTTTTTTATGGAGTTTTTAAGTTTACAAGAATACACTTATCTGTTATTTTAACATTCGCGGCAACAATTTTGTTTTATTTTGCCACAAATTTTCGTTCATATCTCGAGAACGCCAAATCCGATTGGCTTCACATTATGAACGTTGTTGTTGTAGAGCATCTTGGGTAAAATTTATGGGACTGTTTACATGCGTGGGTTCCCTATACACAGTATTAAATAAGCTATTCACAAATTTTGATTCTTACTTAGAACATGGTTAGTATATTTTATTCAGTGAGGTGTTATTTTGCAACTTTATATCTGGAAATTGCAGAGCATTTTTTTCACATTACATTATTTTGCTTTGATGCTGGTGAAGGGTTCTTGATCCAAGAAACTAGACTTAACTTCTCCATTGATCGAATTTGAATACCTCCTATTCTATAGGTACCCGTGACCCCTACGGTTTTAGTGCTTTCTTCTAATTACAAATAGCAGTTGTGAACAGCGTCAGTCTATAATGGCTGTTGAAATGGATGAACCCGCTTCAGGGGATTAGGCTGTGAAGATGCAAAATTTGTATGATTCAGAGCCATTACTGGAAAACTGCATTGTCTGGTCATCTTTAAACTGTTAGTGATGACACGTTTTCCTTAAAGAAAACAATCTCTTGATATCATGTTTAGTAATTAATAATGTGCCCATCTGAATTAATCAAGTTGGTTTCTGTAAACTAAATGGAGAACGTCTTTCTTATCTGAAATAAGTCACTGTGTTTTGCTTTATTTTTTTCCAGGTTAAATCAACATAACGTAATTATGTTCCTAAGACATCTATGTGCCCTCGAGACCAGTGTTATAAATTTATGTTATGTACACTATGCTTTCATAAGAGTTCCTTACTTCCTTACTGCACATGTCTCGAGGAACGACCTGCACATGTCTCGAGGAACGACCTGCACATGTCTCGAGGAACGACATGTACATGTCTCAAGGAACGACATACACATGTCTCGAGGAACGACATGTACATGTCTCGAGGAACGACATACACATGTCTCGAGGAACGACCCGCACATGTGTCGAGGAACGACATGCACATGTCTCAAACGACCTGCACATGTCTCGAGGAACGAC